>JAUELC010133656.1:0-11436 GCA_031471745.1 Cryptochiton stelleri
AGTGAAACAAAAAATAGCAAAAAGGCATCACATAAGTACGTGATTGAAGTACGTATAAAGTTTGGTTTGAAAATATTTAATGGTTCTTGATGTGGGCTCTGGGAACCCAAGTATGGCACTCAAATTAGGTATGCTCTGTAGAGAGGTAAAACTAGCAAAAGGTACAACCTAAGTACCTGATTGAAGCAAATATTAAGTTTGGTAAAAAGATATGAGCGGTTATTGAGATATGCTTCGGAAAGCAAAGTGTGATGGACGGAGGGACAGACAGACATTTGGAGCGAAACAAAAAATAGCGAAAGGCCTCACATAAGTACGTGATTGAAGTACGTATAAAGTTTGGTTTGAAAATATTGAACGGTTCTCAACGTAGGCTCCGGGAACCTAAGTATGGCAGATATTAAGCTTTGGCCTATAACATTGTAATATGCAAATTAGGTATGCGCTGGCGAAACATAAAAATAGCAAAAGGCACAACCTAAGTACCTGATTGAAGGAAATATAAGGTTTGGTAAAAAAATATTGAACGGTTCTCGAGATAGGCTCTGGAAACCTAACGTATTGCACATATTAACATTTGACCTTTAAGATTGCAATATGCAAATTAGGTATGTGCTGTAGAAATGTAAAAATAGCAAAAGGCACAACCTAAGTATGAGCTTGTACCTAGAAGTGTAGGTTTACTGTTGGTCACTTCAGGGATAGTTATCATAGAAAAAAAATGCGCTAACTCAGTAACGCTGAGGCTGTGCTTGTTAACTGTTAGTTTTTGTTTATTAAATATACATCAAATGTATAAATAACATAGGCCTAGGTAGCTAAGTAAACATAGCATATAGGGTCTGCCGCCCTACCGCTATGAATTGTTGCAATCTCTCTGAATGGTGTAAATATCAACTCACCTGAAAAGCACATAAAACGTTGATGATCAGCGTAAAAAATGTCTTGTATCAAACCCTTGTATCATAAAATGTTCTTCTGCTACATAATTCATCACCTGTACCGACCGGAGATCGGCTATTCATCTGACCTATTCTCGATCTGTTTTTTCGCTTCGATATATATTGACAAGGTGCTGCCATTGTGTAGACACGAGTCAAAGTCATAAAATTTTCTCTGCCTCACAATTTTTCAGTGATGACAAATTACTTTATTTGTTCATCATTTATTTAAATATTATTTCCATATCTTTGTTAAACACGCTCAAACAACAACAGAATCATATCCATTTCTATTTTGGAACTGGAGAAAAACAAGCATTGCGAATTGTGAGGCAGAGAAAATTTGATGACCTTGACTCGCATCTACACAATGGCAGCACCTAGCTTGTCAATATAGATTGAAACGAAAAACACATCGAGAATAGGTGAGATGAATAGCCGATCGGCGTTTTATGTGCTTTTCAGGTGAGTTGATATTTACACCATTCAGAGAGATTGCAGCGATTCATAGCGGTAGGGCCGCAGACCCTATACGCTATGTTTACTTAGCTAAGGTCTAGGGCAATAAACACCGCTTGGTACATGACAATCAGACAATGTTGTTTACTAAACATTTATCAGGTAGCTAGTGTGCTTAAACAGTTTAAACCATGTAATCCATGCAGCCAAGTTGGCTTCGGACTAAAAGACTTGCACTTGGCAAAAAGCCGGCAACGGAACGGCAGATTTATACAGGTTAATAGCCAAATCTTGAATTCTGTATCTTATTCTGAACTCAAACATGCATTCTAATTTCTCTATGTGTATAAAAATCGAAATTATTGCATCAGACTTATCAGAGCTATTAATTTCGTTTTTTAATAAATCCGGGAGCCGGTTTTAAAATTAAAGCAATATTTTGCCACCGTATTGAGATCTCTTTTTTTTAAATTGGCTTCTGACCGATTTAAGTTCATGTTGCTTATATAAAATGTCTCAGAGAGTTAAGTGTATCAAATATTATTGGACAGTACCTTATTTGGCACATAAAAGTCCAAAGTCCAAAAAAGACTAGACGGTTTAATTTGTTCAAGTTCTGTATCTCTATATAAGGCTACATGTTAGCTCTATTGGACCAGTTCTAAAGTCTAGCCATTTAATTTAGCCTACAAACTTTGGGACTCTTATACTGTGCTTTTTGTTGCCACCCTACTTGGAAATAAGGTGAGCGAAATTTTAAATGCTATACTATAGGGCTGTGTTCTTAGACTAAATTAAATGGCTAGACTTTGAAACTGTCCCAATAGAGCTAATATAAACCTTGATCTGTCATATGAGTGTAATAATTATAGTCAGAAGAGGGCTAACACTCTGTCCATATATTAGCTCTTCAGCATAGCCTCTATTGATCAGCCTTGTAAAAATGGAATATTTAAAAACAAAGGACCAATATAGGTATTTATGTTACACACGTAGTATAAATTTCAAACCATTGTCTGCACACGCTTACCGTCCTCCTCCTCACTGGACCCAGGGGAGGTAACAAAGACAGGTTCTGAGACATAGATCCCTTCCTCCTGCCATGTCCACGACTCGTGAGTTCCAGCGTCTATCTTTATAATCTGTATGAGATATAAATGAAGGGACTGCAGAATTTAAAAATGGTTAGCCAACTGTTACATAACATTCAATTGTGTCCCTATTTACGGGTACGTACAAAAATTGACTGACTGATTTACTGACAATTTGTTTCTTTTAGGGGAAAACAATTGTTTTATTCTATTTTCTTGGTATCCCCCCGTTAATTTTGTTTCAGGGACCAAATTAAAAATCGGGCGTAGTCTCTTTTCAGTCCAAAACTAATATCTACCCCGTTTCATACAGCTCGTATTTCATTATTGGCAGAGTAGTAGTATGCCTACTTTTGCTATTAAAGTTAGTGGTAATAAAAATAAATGGAACAATAACAACAACAAACCGGTCAAGCTTTAGACCCCGATCCCGAGGCTCGAATACCGGAAGATGGCACATGACGGTTGTCAACACAACTCACACCTCATACCTACCTTATTAATGTAGGGTCCTCCAGACCCATATATGTAGCGGTATTTCTTTCCACGATAGCAATCATTGACTTGAGGAAAATCCAGACCTACAAACAGTTACCAAATTAAAGGGCTTATTGCAACAGACAAACAAAATTCTTTGGGTTAAGCGCAATTTTCAAACTGGTGTTTTCAAACCATGTGTTATATAATGCTTTAACGTGGCCCAGGTGGCGGCTTCGGATTTTACCGCTTTGACAGCAGTACCACGTGCGTGTGTAGTTGCTGAAAGCGCTATTAAATCTAATGACGAGCCTGCCCAGCCTTGCTATTAGCAAATAACATTGGCTTGGAACACCCATACCCAGTAATGCAAATGATCAAATATAAGAGATAATTGTCCTTCTTACCAATGTCAGCTAGTCCCTCAAAATCACACAGAATACTTTCGTCCTTTTGGAGAACAGCTGTAGCTGGTGTCTTTTTGGGGTTCACCAAATTGTCACCAGTCTTACTCTGTGGATGTCAAATAATTACAAGGTCAAATGATTACATGGTCAAATGATTACACGGTTAAATGATAACACGGTCAAATGATTAAACGGTTAAATAATTACAAGGTCAAATGATTACAAGGTCAAATGATTACATGGTCAAATGATTGCACGGTTTAATGATAACACGGTCAAATGATTACACGGTTAAATGATTATAAGGTCAAATGATTACATGGTCAAATGATTACAAGGTCAAATGATTACACGGTTAAATGATTATAAGGTAAATGTATTACCTATTACCTATGTTTTTTAGCACAGTCCCTGAGGCGACTCAGTTGAGCTCGAATTGCACCTCTGAGTATACTCAGAAAGTTTTATAACCTCGGCCCCAGATCTTTGGACTATTGCGCATCTTTTGACAGTCGGATGTTTTATATGACGTCCTAATTTAAAAAAGGCGGCAGTTTCTGACTACTTTTTAAGCGAATTCCTGTTGGTTTATCACCAAACACTAGCAAGGTTGTCATATAAGTGAATCACCCTTAAGTTTGACGAATAAACACCAATCAATAAATAGAGGGCTGATTTGATTATTTTTTCCCAAAAATAATAATTGCTTTAATCGATATACCATTGTAAAATATTTTATTTTTGCAAAAAGAGTACATGTAGATACTTGGTAATTGAAACATGCAAAAGTTGGATGGATGTTGTGTCCACGATTTTTCATGGGTAGTTTGAGGGAGCTTCTTGTTGCTCTGGTACTCTCAGAGCTAAGGGGCAACACCGTCGATCTGTTTGCGACGTCTAGCACTGTAACTTTGCATGATTTGTCCTATTGCACCATGTATTATGTCCTGTGCTTGTCATGGCATAGAATGTGGTTTCTTTCACCCATTTGGCTGGCACGCTGTTATACGAGTGAAATAAACTGGAGTACGGAGTAATAAATCAAACCAATATTTCTCATCAGTATGAGAATAGTCCTTTGTAAATTATCATGTAATACATATAGGATTCCAGACAACATTTTTCTTGTAATGCTAATAAAAATGTTTGTATGAATACAACTGTTTTGTGCTAGTTTTTATATAGATTGTTTACAATGAACCTAACAAAACGGATTTCAAGTTTGCATGTACCCCAAATCACATAACATTTCAACCATAAAATTGCTATTTTGGAAGCTACACCATACCCCTAAGGTTCAAGGGGCCTCACTTGCTATACCCCGACACAAGATGTGTACTAAAAAAGGTTGACTAGTGTCAGGTTAAATGGTGGTGTGAACACTGTAGCACAGAAAATGCAGCTTGGAAATGTTAACAGAAAGGGTAACCCTCCAAGGAGTAAACTGAAGAGACATCAAAGCAACAAATTTGAACACAATAGTTTGATTCCAGGAAACAGTTTATGTAAGTCAAAATTTTTAATTCATTCAAAATACTAAATTTTAACATGTTTTACTTATTTACATTATCATTTGTATGCCGGTAAATAATAAGTCCATATTTGACTTCAGTCAGAAAGTCTCATCCTAAGTTAATACAATTTTCACATCAAAAGCCTTTCGCTTGGGGTTTTACGCATACTTCAGATTATTTCAGCCAAGTATAGATCCACACTGAAACTCGCTGCAACTGACATTTGGAGACTGACTGAAACTAGATCACAACGCCATGCAACTGATCCGAGACAGTTTAATGTCTATCTACACGCTCTTGCGACTCGATGCAACTGGGAATTTTTTTTTTTTTTACCGATTTTGCCCAGTTGCAGAGAGTTTTCTTGATCAGCTGCAACTGGCTGAGACTAATCACCTGAGGAGTCATGTGATAGTTTTTTTTAAAAAGAAAATGGCCACTGCAAAGCGTAGATCGAAAATTCCCAGTTGCATTGAGTTTCTTATCGATCTACGCTTAGCTTAAGACAGCATGCCAGCCCATGGGTAAAGGAAATCATTCTCATAGGATATTGGCAACACACAGGACACTTAACATTGTGCAAGACACCACAATCCAATCTGATAACTGTTGCAACTCACCAGCCACCTGCCACACCAAAGAAAGAACAGAAACACTGAAGTGTCATCAAACAAAAATGTAGTGCATTTTATTGGTTTCATATAAAACTATCTAGGGGTGACTACAAATTTGTAAAAGTACCCCAGGAAACATGAATAGTATGAGAGGGATTGTGCACAGTATGGGGAAGGGGACAGTGAGGGAGGTTTTGACAACTGTACAAAATAAATATTCACAACACTATGAACAACAGGCCACAAAAAACTTAGGGGTCATTCATGTAACACATATTCCACACAATGATTCTCTTTGCAACTTGACAGAAAATGGTCAGAAATTAATGACCCCTAAAACAAACAAAAATCCATACATTGTATCTATTGTCATATGCATCTTATTAAAACAAATGGTACATAAAATTCATTGACATTTACACTTGATAAACCCTCAAAAATCAACTTCAATCACACTTTGTTTAAAAGTATGGCTCATTTGATTTACATAAGTAATGGTTTTAGCAAGATTTAAAGGAAATAAACAAAATTGATAACAACAATGTTTCACACAGACTGTAAAACTTTAAAAAAAAAAGATGTGCAACATTTAAACTTCTTGGTAACAACAAGATTTAGTCATGGAATAAAAATTGTGCTTTTTTCATTCTTAAAAATATACGATATAAAACTCAATTTAAATGAGTCTCATTTTTGTAGTATACATTTATTCTCCTGGTTGAATCAAGACTAATGTGGAATTGGAAACTTTTTTAACAATTTGCAATGGCATGGTGATGTAAATCATCTTGAAACTGGACATGCATGTTTTTTTAATAAACCATTACTGTATTATATTGGGGCATGACATAACAGAATCTGGTGGAAAATTAATTGTCTGTTTAAAAACTTTCAAACTGATGTTTTACACCTCTAGGTAATTTCACTCAAATGACAATGTGCCAGATTAATGGATAAAGGAAACTATCCATGACATCACTGGCAACAAACAATGACAAGATACAGGCTGAACAACATTAGGCTATATGACAGAGTGCACATTTACAGTGCAAGATAGCACAACAAATCGACTTTGTGTTGCCCTATGGTACAGAGGGCACAAGAAGTTCTCACAAACCACCCACCCTTTTTGATTGATGTTTAACATCGTACTCAAGGGTATTTCACTTATATGATGACAAATTATCCACTTCTCGCAGTCATACCAAATATGATGGAAACTGAGGAAACCTTGTAAAAAAGAAACCTGCAAGAGCCAGGGTCACCTCTTGTGCCTCCCTCATATACCTGTGGTCCACAGAGAGCACTTCAAATTGAAGGCAAAAGTAGAATAAACAGTTTTTAAGGGATTTATTTGCTTGTTTCATTGGGATTTTACGCCGTAAAGTTTTTTTCACTCATATGACGGCGCGCCAGCCCACTGGGTGAAGGAAACCACTCTCCGACAACAAACAATGACAAGATACAAGACAATCACAGGACATAACAGGACGCCACTTCTCTCTGAGAGTACCAGGGCATCACAAAGCTCCCTCCAACCGCCCGCGTTTTTAAGGGAATATTGGTGCAAAGGTTTATATGACAATCCCCAATGAAAAACCCACACAAATCGTGCAGTCTGGTAAAACCATGCATGTTAAATTTATGTATTTGAAATAAATATAATATGCTAAATCCCGGACAAAAGTCTATCTTAAAACAATGTCATATTAATAAGGAGCTGGTAAAATGTTCTAAAGATCAAGCTTGTAAGGGAAAAATCTGTCATTGAATCTTTATTTCTTCAGATTATTGGAAAATTCATGTATTTTAAGAACATAAAACAGGAGTCTTTCTGAAAGAGGTTATGGCATGTGGTTATTGAGAGTAAAACGAAATGTTGGTCAGAAGATAAATTGTTGTGTAAAATTTCATTGCAAAGAATAAGATTAACAATGTTTAAATACAGGTTCAGCTTAGTAAATGTATTAATTCAATTGGTGTGACTATACTACATGTACAGTTTCCATCATTTACTTCTGGGGTAAGTCCGAAAAACGAATAGAAACTTCCGAAAAACCACCCCGAGATTTCCAAGACCACCCATGATGTTCCTAAACCACTGATAGAACCATCAAGAAAACAAATTGCCTTGTGTTGCCTTTAAGCTCGGAGAGCACCAGGACATACGTGTAGGAAGCTTCCACCAACCACCCACAAACAATTCTGAGATGATAATTACACCTGTGAGCACAATTGTTCATCAGTTTAAAACCTGTACAATACATAAGAATTCTGGCACACTGACAGTCACAGACACCATCCTGATTAAATGTTACATACATGCACATATTTCAAAATATGAAAAAACATGAATATTTATGCCCACATATTTCACTCCTCAAGTTATCCTATCTATATACAGTACTTTTATTGGATTTCCATTTCACCTGTTTAAGTTTATTCACATCAGTAAATTTGCATTCATATATATCTAGTTGCAAGGACTGTAATGAAAAATCAATGTAAATCATTAAAAAAAAAAAAGTTAACATTTTAATAACAATTTCAATTAACATTTTTTCATTTCATTCTAGAAATTTCATGTAATGAACCATTTCATAATTTTAATTCTTCAACTACATAAGAGCTTATGTATAGTTTATAATGTAACAGAGGTCTGAAAACTTGAACAGACTTTATAGACGTTAATTTCTCAACATAATTTTTAACTTGAATAAAAATAAAACATCTACATGTTTGGAAATAAAACAAGTACCAGATTGAAAGCAGCAGTTATCTCCTGTTATTCAAAGTTTACTGCAAAACACCAATTACCCTTAAAAAGGCTATGCCAGAGGTTAAGCAGAAAAAATATAGAGAAACTAAAGTCTATGATTTGAGTGTTTGCTTGGAGATTTACTCAATACTAAATGTTATTTCGCTCATATGATAGCGACCAGCCCAATATGGGGAGGAAAACTCTTTGATCAGAAACTAACATAGAAAAAAACAGAGGTAACTTAAGGTCAACATCAAAAAAGTGAATCTTCATATTATAAACAGCAAAATTAACAGAATAATAAAACCTACAATTCAAACTAAAACCAGAGTAGGTTGGGTGTAGTGTATCACTTTTGAAGTTAAGGAGTGTTACAAAAGTCATGATTTATTTGTATCAGTTGGATCTGATTTAAAAGTTTTTCACTAAGTTAATTTAAACCATCTTAATTTAAAAAAAAAGCTGTATATGCCATTACGGTAGTAATCTAATTTAACAGTATATTAAACCCAAAAATCTCAAACTTTAAGCTAAGAAGACGTCGACCGTACGATCCGTCCCAACTCATCTCAACTCGACTACCACCATCTCACTGCAACTGATTTCACGCCAATCGTGTCGACATGTTTGCTCTTGTGACTGTGTACAACTAGTTGAAGGTGATCGCAAGCGAGTTGAGCATGTTCTGCTTTTCTGCAACTGGCCTGTGATCGATCAAAGCAAAACACATCACGTGATACATCACATGAACATCAAAATGGCGCCTCTTGAATGGACCAAAGAAGCACAGAAAAAATGAATAGAGCTTTAGCGGAAGAAATCTTGCATGTTTGAAACGGCGAGCAAGTATTTCTCAAATAGGAACGCTCGCTGTCAGGCTATATTGAATAAATAACATACACTTTGGGTAAATGGGGAATTTTTCTGACTGCATTGATCATGTGACTGTGATACGACTTCACAGTGAGCATGCCCAATTATTCCCAGTTGCTCTTGATCGCAGTCGACCTGTTCCTAACCCATTCGTTGATGTTCAGTTGCAGTGGATCGCAAGCGTTTTGTAAAATGTCGACATGTTCGTGACGAATATGTCGACTGCGTCCAGTTGTCCTCAGTTTCAGTGGATCGCATGTCGACATGCCCTTAGCTTAACAGTTGCCAAGTAAACTTATATGTGCTCGACGTAGAAAGCGGTCACCAATTATACACCTATTGCTGCACGGCTGTCAAGTTTATGGGTGAGGTGACTGTGCCTAATGAGTTAGAACCACTGGGTCCTTTCGACAGAATCCATGAAAATACTAATTTTGTGCAATAGTAGAGTGTATTCTATGAAATGTGGTCTTATATAATACCAAAAGATGATGCCGAATATACTGCATCTTTTTTTTTTATTTCCGATCAAATACGTTTGTTGAAATACACAGTATATCCGGTTCCGAGAAAGCTGCTGTGTTATAATCTTATCTAAATACACCACTATGAAAACCCTTCATCTACATTCGTTTTTTTTTTGTGCTAACTATGTGATTATTCTTTTGAGACGGAAGCCTAAAGTGAACGCGTTTGCAATTATCTCGGAAACCCTCGAAAAAAACATAGCTACAGTAACAGTGAGGAGTTTTTGTTCACACCAAAACATGTGTATTTTATATTACCTAGCTCTGATCTTAATTACAGTCGAGTTATTTTTCCATCACAGTTCTGTATAGAGACGTTAGCGAAGTACTTTCCGGTAAGTTGTAATTGAGAAGGACTTCATAATCCGATAAAGAAAATATATACACAACCCTATCCTCTGATCGTTTTCATTATAAGACGGCCATTGGTCTGCGCTGAACGGCATTTTTGTTATGCCTTCTGGAATAAAATAGGTAACCTTTTTATACCCTCGGGAAGTACTTTTTGTTGTAACCTAAAAAAAATAGCATCTGTTTTAATTTACTCTTTATATAATTTCTACCCCCAAAAAATTATGAAGAAAGTTAAAATATAAAAATTTAGTTTTTGGAAGATTATTCGGGGTGGGCTTTGTGAAGTGTCAGACCTGAAAGGTGTGAGAGAGGGTCTTAATAACCTATTATATATTGTGTATGTATTTTATAATCGTATAGGGATAAATGATTCAGCATCCACCACAACTTAAAGAATACTGTCAATTAATGTCAGCGATTGTCACTGTTTGAAATGGAGATAATTCCACAGCAGGAAATGGCTTTAATACTTGATCGTTATTCCACTTTTCCTTTAAACCTCTGTGATGGATCAGTATTCACAGATTATAGAAGTTGTGAACGTAATTTCCTGACAATCCACTTGTTAAAGGACGGCACGTCTGACAGGGTCTGGGTGAGGCAACCGATCATTGGATAGGAGAAGCAGTGGATGTCTAAATTCTATACTGGTCTGAATGGCAGCAGATGACAGCACTTAATCATCGTTATTTGTTGTATTAAGTTCATAAGATGTGTTCCTCTTAAAGGCATCATCTTAGAACCTCGTTAAATAATTCCATAGAACTGCAATAATACGAAAGTCTCTTACATAAGAGATAGGGGTGTTCAGCTTGATCAACCTGTCTCAAATTTTGCTTAAGTTTGCAGGGTGCATAAGGCAATCCTCATTTACGGCAAAGAAACACTGTTTCTTTACGATTTTCATGAAGGAGTACTATCCGTTGAATAATTGTCTGGCTAAAGAGCATTAAACAAGTGTATGCGGATTCGCTTTATAATATATATATACAATACAAAACACAATAAACAAACAACTCGACTTTATATATTCATTCAAACACGATGGTTTTACGGGTAAATTACAAACAAGAATAAATAAATAAATTTGGAATTGAATAGTTGAACGTTCGAATAATAATTTAGTAACGCCTTTTGTTTTCGTGCACAGTTTCACATGTCGGCCACATGAAGTATTACTAACCTATTTTCTTTGATGTTTATTTGGGTTCCATCATAATGAGATCAGTTGTGGCCATCTTCTTGGGTTGTTTTTTCTATTCTACATTAGTATATTATTTTTTATCTTAGTAAGAAACATTAACGTTAGTTTTCAAATTTCACGAAGAGCGGAGTAATCGTCATTCAAAGTTACAATACGCTAATATACCAAGCAGAGCTGTGGAGACGACCATATCGACTGTCAGCATAATCCCCAG
>JAUELC010133767.1:0-11436 GCA_031471745.1 Cryptochiton stelleri
CGGCACAAATGGCATCAAGTAAGCCATAGATACCATGTAAACAACTGCAGCCTAAAACACCTCTTAAAACATAATCTTATTGGTCATTTAGTAGGAAATAGCTCCCTCTGGTGGCCATCTCAGTGAAACATGGCCTGGTTTTAAGGCACCGGCTTAAATAACATGTGATACGTAAATCACAGCTGCTACACGCACCTACATGTATATCTATAATTTCCGATTTAACTTTAAGCAAAAAAAGATTCCTGAAGGACTCATGTACAAGATAGCTGTTTTTTATGTTGCCAAATACATAGTTTGTTATTTCTACAGGTGGACGCGATATACATTCCCTGTGCCGTACGCTGCCTTAACACCATTCACTCGTTTCCGATGGCGACAGGCCAAGCCAGCTGTTTCACCAAATTGGGCATTAGATGATGGTACGGACATTTAAACCGTTATTATTTATATATGTGTGAAAGATTAGCTAAATTGAGAAAAATGACATTTCAATGAAGTGGGATAACAGAATTGAAATTTCACTTTGAACTGTTTTGCTTCAAATGCTTTCATTTCCGATGTGATGTTACATAGGAACAATGTGTCATTTCACCAAACAGTACAGAGTTGACATTTCAAATAAAGTCATGCTCTTTCACAACAGGGTTTTGACATCATGGGTTAAAACCCATTATGTTGATCTTATGAATGGTGATGTTTCACGTCTCATGGGTTATCTCTGTCACCACTCACTCGAGCAATATTCATGGGATTCAAACTTATATTCTCTATTTATTGCTGTCTGATGATAGAGATTTCTTTTTTGGCAGTCTGTCCTTCCCTGTGTGGGTGCGTTCAACAGATTCAACAAAGTATGCATATTAGCTCTCAGTGAAAGTTGTTCTTCCTACCCATATCTCTGTTCCTACATGTATTTATCATATGACTTTTAAATTTACACACAACAGTCTTCTCCCTATGAAGATGTGCAACATGCAATTTTTTATATGGAATTATGCCAATTACCCCCAAAATATGCAAATTAAGTGTCAGTCAAAATTGTTTGTCTCGGCCATATTTCTGTTCTTAATATTCCCTCACACATTGTAGTTGTGGAGGGGATATAGTGTTCTGTTTTAACATACGTACGTGATATTTCATTAGTCATCACTCTAGTGGCTAAATCTCTGCCGATTTTTATAAAACTTCACACATGTGTCTATTATGAAAATGTCTTGAACAAGTTCTAATTTCACGGTCATGGGTTCAAGGTCATTATAGTCATTTTTAGAGCTAGTCATGGATGTGGCAGCTTTATTTATGGATGAATTTTTATAAAACTTCACACACATGTTTTTGTGCATAACTTTCTTTGCGAAATTATGCAAATTACTCTCAAAATTATGCAAATTAGCTTTGAAATTTGCAACACAACATTCTTTTAGGGTCGGGGGGGGGGGGGCAATTCTCTTCAAGTTTTGTTTTAATTGATGTTTAATTAATTTTTTTTAGTATTTATTGGTGATTGTCCAGAGAAGTGCTCGGGTCATGGAATCTGTAAAAGAGACAAAACTTGCGAGTAAGTTTGTTATTTGTTATATAAACTCCTTAAACATTCCTATCTTAAAAACAAAATCACAAGTATTAAGTGATTTCTTCTTGACCATCTTTGCAACTATTTTTCAATCCTCACTGTCGTGTGGATGCTATATGAGGAAGCATTGTATAAAGGGTCAAACATTATACAGCTCTAAACTAACTCTAACACCAGATAGATACAAGCATGTGTTTGATTGCCCAGGGAACCTAACACTCCATTGATCCCTGAATAAGTCCGACTTAAGAGATTCGTACTTCAGGCGTATATCCAGGTTTTCACAGTTATTGAAGTTCCAAAACTCTGGGTGGCTGTATATGAGTTCCAGTCAAGTACAGAGTTCTAAACATAACTCTTCAGGAGGCTTGGTTTCAAGGTCGTCCGTTAGCCTTTTTTGCGTGTCATCACTATGGAGCCTTTATTGCTCAACCTATTTTAAAGAGACTTCATACAATAATAAAGCATTACAATCCCTCAAACATGTTCAAGTTTCAATCGCCTAGATCAAAGGTCAAGGTCACTTACTTAAAATAGATATTTTGTTAAAATTTCATTTCTCAAACAATTTTGATGAGACTTCACACAATCATAAATCCCTTGAGCAAGTTCAAGTTTCAATTGCCTACATGTAGATCAAAGGTCAAGGTCACTGTTACTATAATAGATATTTTGTTAAAATTTTCTTGTCATCACCCTGGAGCCTTTATTTCTCAAGCGATTTTGACAAGACTACATACAACGATAAAGCACGACAATCCCTCAAGCAAGTTTAAGTTTCAATTGTCTAGGTCAAAGGTCAGAGTCACTTACTATAAAAAGATACATTGCATTTTTTTTCTCATTTTTTTGTCACTATGGAGCCTTTATTTCTCAGCAGATTTTGAAGAGACTTCAAACAATGATAAAGCATGACAATCCCTTGGACAAGTTCAAGTTTCAGTTGCCTAGGTCAAAGGTCAAGGTCACTGTTACTATTAATAGATATTTTATAAACATTTTCTTGTCATCACTTTGGAACCTTCATTTCTCAACAGACTTTTATGAGACTTCATACAATGATAAAGCACAACAATCCCTCTAACGAGTTCAAGTTTCAGTCACCTAGGTCAAAGGTCAAGATCACTGTTACTGTAAATATAATTTTTTTAAACATTTTCTTGTCATGACTTGAGCCTTCATTTCTCAACTGACTTTGACGAGAATGACCACCAGGTTATTATTTATATAGTGGTATGTAATCTGGTTCAACTTCACTGTTCGATATTGACTACAACGGTTCTTTGAATTCAGTTTCGAGTATTATGTACTGCTTGCGGTGCTCTTGTTTAGCACATAACAGTCACTGGTAGTCCAGATTATAAGGTGTTCCTTTTTACCTTTTGTTCTACTATAAACCTTCTACTAATTGGTATAACTATTTGCAGGTGTGACTTTGGATTCAATGGATATGTTTGTGAAAACCCTGTTTTCCCTAACCCTGTGTCCTTGGTTGAAAGTTTTGCTGATCCGTCTGGCAGACTTGCCTCCTCTGTTTACCAAATAGAGGGCGCTTCTCTCAGTTTTGTCTGTGATGTTTTGGCTACAGGAAAAGCTGTTGTTTTCCAGAAGGATGGTCTACGAGAATTAGTAACAACTGAACTGAATACTACAGATACTAGGTAATATAGAGGTGGTTACATCGGGTGGGCCTTTTGCTCTCAAGCCTATGCTCCTGTAATCAATGGGGGTGGAGTCCGTCTGTCCGCTATCTTAATTGAAAACAGTTACAGCGACTCTCGGGAGTACAGGTGTTTTCCTCTGGACTCTGCCATGTCTCCAACACCATTGAAACTGGCACGGCCGTTACTTAAGTGAAATACCTTGGATATGGCGTAAAACAACAAATAAACAGACATATGCAAAGCATGAAAACGATAAGTATAAAATTTTACAAAAAAGATCGGTGAAGATGCTTTGTCAGCTTCTTAATGTCACTGGAATAAATACCCGTCCCCTGTCTCCAAATATCTGTTAAGTTTGATGTCTTGTCTTAATAAAGAACTGATTGCTGTTCTCCACTGTTATAAATGCCCTCTGCCTCAGGGCATTGCATTCAGTATTTGATGCTACCAGTGTCATTAGAGGTAATGTTTCCAACAGAACAAAACACAACATTTTTATGTTTGTGTCGCTGTTTACTGTTTGAGTACACCGTCATCATATAGTGAACTACTCTTGAGTATGGCAGAAAACAGTAATCAACCAAACAAACTGTTATAAACACTTATGCTCTTATCCACATATTTAAAATAAATTGTATCAATACGTTAAATACCTGGCGTAATTCAGAAGAAATTGTCTTTGAAATTTTTTTATAAGTGATTTCTGTTTCGTATTTCTTGTAGATATCTTCAGTTTTCTGTGCGTGTTGGGAGTAATTCAGCCACATCTCTGTGTCGACCCCCTGATGACCCAGCAGAGGGTGTCCATGTCGAATACTCCTGTGACGGAGGGATATCATGGGAACTCCTTAAACATTTAAAATATGACCAGTTTCATAAACCTATGTAAGTCATGAACTCAGGGATCAATTCCACAAAGCAACGAAGAATTTGCAACAGATATTCCACCCAAATCCAGATGAATTAATTTAATCTAAGTATCAAAATTTTTCCAGAATGACCTTGTTTTTATTATCAGAAAAATGTCTGATTTTCTAACTAACGTAAATATAATGTCACAGGAATTATAATGGATGAAACATGCACAATTATTAACTCGGTTATAAATACGGTATTGTGGAAACGAAATATTTTGGAAAACAACTCTCTTGATCCTTGTTTGTTAAACATAGACTTTTATATATAAAACTATTTTGGCCCAAATTCCTGGTATTTTAATAACTCTTTAAAGTTTTGTGCTTATACTAGTATATTTAATTTAAAATTTAACTTTTCCCCTACAAGTAAGATATCCCCTGAGACAAAACCACCTGGAATAATTCATATTAACATAGAAAATCAATAGATCTATATTTTTATTGAAATAATAGAGTTTGTATGTGAAATGATCGCCTTTTCTTTCTGGTTGTCTGAAAAATAAACAAGAAAGTCTTGAGTACAATGAATGTGGAAACTTTAATGCTGAAAATACATACCTGCCAAAATATACCTTGTCAAAAACAATGCAATCTCAGGTAAAAATTAAAAATAATAAAGGTATATTTTTCAATCAATTCAGGATGGATTCGATTATGTTGCCACCTGAAGCTCAGAAAGATGGCTGCCGTTTCCGTTGGCGACAACCAGTTCATTCCGGTTTAAACCAGGATGTCTGGGCTTTAGATGACATCAGTTTGTCTCCACGGTTACTGAATACTTTAAATATAGAAATGGCTGACATGGCAGATGACGATATGAATAAATTAACAGTAAATGAAGGAAAATTGCTTGACAATTTCTGTGGAGTGCCGAGAAGTTTGGGGTAGGTTTCATTCTGTTGAATTATTTGGTTATAATATCACACTGTACAGCAATTTATGAAAATCAACTCGTGGCTTAAGTGTTTGAGAGTCCAAGTATAAATCTCAAGGACTGTGTTTTAATTCTCCTGTATGCATTAATAAACTTATAACTATAAAAATTACATGAACAAGTACTTATGGTCCTGACTTTAGTATGACTAGAAATGCTAATTATTCCGCCTCAAATCTTACCCAAAGTTGAATTTATATAAACGGTTTCAAATTAGTATGTTCACATATAAATTTTGCATAAAATAAAAGACTTTTAACTAAAAAAAATTAAGCCACAGTATGTGATATTCTATATTTTTGTATATATTGCAGCATCTTCAGAAATATTCCTGACGCAGATATCTGATTCCAAAATTAAAAGTATCACCTTTGTGTAAATCCATTGTTATTCCCCAAACCTCAGTTCTATCAATTGGTTGAAGAAGTTTTGTTGAATTTTAAGGATTTTCCCTGTTTTATGATCTTCCTGTCCTGATTGTCAATTAGATTCACAGATGAGCAGCACACTGGTAACAGTAGGTTTGTGTCGACTGAGCCCATGAGGGTGGGCCCCTCTTATTTACTCCAGTTTGACCTGGTGATGGGGTGCGACAAGCCTTACCCTTCAGACAAGAATAACAGACTCTATTTGGAGTTCAGTACTAATCACGGGATGTCATGGAAACCAGTCGTGGAGCCATGTCTACCACCCAAGAAATGTGAAGAGTTCAGACCAGGAACTGTCTTCGACGCAAGTCAGTTCAGAAAGTGGAATCATGTGACTGTAATGTTACCACCAGAAACCTGGTGAGTTCAGAGGGAAAACTGAGCAACATTTGTACTGCATTTTATTGATCAATTAATATAGGAATAAATTGTATTGTATGATGCAACAATGAAAATATTCAAAGTACTTCA
The DNA here is from genome assembly GCA_031471745.1 of Cryptochiton stelleri. Taxonomy (NCBI): domain Eukaryota; kingdom Metazoa; phylum Mollusca; class Polyplacophora; order Chitonida; family Mopaliidae; genus Cryptochiton; species Cryptochiton stelleri. The sequence goes on from JAUELC010133767.1 coordinate 5,991, forward strand.
TGATAAATAAGAAGTAGTGAGCACTAGGTTCTATTGTTGGAAATAATAATTTCATAGTCAAAAAAATATAAGAGCGTCTTTGGAGCAACTCTTAATAACAACTAGGGAATTGAGAGGGGGGAATTCTTATGTTCCACCTTTGCATCATAGGCAAATAATATTTTCTTAAAATAAAGTGATATTTAAAAAAGGTATGTGCAGCTGAACAGGAGCAAAGGGCAGTAACTCTGGAAAAACTGTAACATGAAAGCCGTTAAGTTATGCGTTAAGTATTATTTAGTTAAGTTATATACCAATCAACAAACAATTTGCCTAAATAATAAACTGAAATTAGCATAATTGAGCAGTAACGGTTTACTTTCCATATCAAGAAAAATATTGTCTAAGTTTCTAAAAGACTCATTATTTTTAAGCGAAATATGACATGGTCAGAAATTTTTTGATCAAATGCTGACCAGTTATTGAATTTGCATAATTTGGGGGACATTTGGATTTAAACAAATTTAAGCTGTTTGAAATGTTTTTACCTGTTTTTGATTATTGAGTATTAATCAATGCGGTTTTTGCACCGCATTGATGTTCAAATAAAAAAGAACACGTTTTGAAGTATATTCTGTCAGCTGTGGAGAGCCCTCTAGCTATTAAAGGCTGTAAATTTTGAAGTATATTCATGCTGTCAGCTGTGGAGGGCCCTCTAGCTATTAAAGGCTGTAAGTTTTAAAGTATATTCAATTATTCATACTGTCAGCTGTGGAGGGCCCTCTAGCTAAGTTTTAAAGTATATTCAATTATTCATACTGTCAGCTGTGGAGGGCCCTCTGGCTAAAGGCAGTAATTATGAAGTATATCCATGCTGTCAGCTGTGCAGGGCCCTCTAGCTTAAGGCAGTAAGTTTTGAAGTATATTTAATTATTCATACTGTCAGCTGTAGAGGGCCCTCTAGCTAAAGGCACATGTACACCGCTGTCATATAAGTGAAATACCCTTGAGCAGGACGATAAACGTAAATAAAACTATCAATCAAAAAAACAAGGACTCTTCAAAGACTATTTATGTTGATAGGTCTCCAGCAACAAGGTTTCGACTCCACCAGCCCGAGTGGAGCCTTGGCGACACCTGGGGGATATTGCGGCTCTATGTGGGTCAACAATGTCCGCACATGTGCAGTGGTCATGGGAAATGTGTTGAAGGAGAATGTTTGTGAGTACCTTACAGAGTTACTTAAAGAGAACAATTGATTCAAACAAGGAATAGCTACAAATGTACTTTGTATTCTTTGTTTTTGCCTTAATCTTTGAAAGCGTTTAGTTTTTCATTATGGTAGAGTGAGGTATGGCTGGTGTTGGGATTACACATTTGAACCCGGGTACTATCACTACTGTTAAAGTATTCATGCTATGTGCATGTTACCTGCACTTTTTATTCAATACATTCATAAGCATTTATTTAATAATGCAAAATAACTAGGCTGATTTTATTATAGTTTTTTTCATTGAAATTGAAATAATCGAATTACAACATAAAAAGCCGCTGAATAATACATATACATGTATTTAATATTCAGAGTTTGAGTATCCAATGCCTATTTAATAGGGCCCGCCCCGTGGCTCAGTGGTTAGCGTGTCTGATTTCTGATCCTCCCCCAAGGTACCGTAAGGGTTCGAGCCCCCTTGTCGACCACAGGTATATGAGGGAGTCACATGAGGTGACTCCGGCTATGGCGGGCGGGGGTTTTTACAAGGTTTCCTCCCGGTTTTCGACTGTATTAAGTAAGGCAGAGTAAGAAGTGGAAAATCCGTCGTCATATAAGTGAAATACCCTTGAGTATGACGTTGAACACCAATCAAACAAACAAAACCTATTTAATAGGCTTACAAGGATATAACATTGGAAATAAATGTACATTTCATGTGAACAGTGTATACTTTGAATGTCATATACCCTATATCCTGTAAATAACTAAGTTACCCATAACAACTCTAGATTAAGATCCATTGCAAAAACTTGTCTCTGAGAGTTTATCTAGAACATGGGATGATTTATCTATTTTTTATTAATTGTCATCCCTGTGCCTGTGTGATTACCTTTAGAAATATACACTTTTCTGTTTAAAATATTTACATTTATATGTGAAATATCAGACTTCTTAAATTTCTTATTTGTTATTTCACAGATGTGACGAGGGTTATGTTGATGAGAGTTGTTCCCCTTTCCAGCCTCTTGACACCTCACTTCAGGCTGATTTTGGGTTTGATTATTTTCCTGATAAAGATTTCCGTCGGCTGTCTGGTGGTGACGTAGCAGCCTCACACCAGGGATGTGGAGTGGTGCTGTCGGGGGAAAATCTATACTTCTCTAAGGTAATCTGTACATATTCAATCTTTCTGCAATCTAAAAAATGGTTTCAAATTATTTTTTTTTAATTATTTTATTTTGTTCAACTCGCAAAAATCTAAATGGATTCTCACTGGTAAATACTGCTCGAGTTCACCTTTGACAAATTTCACCAAAGCAGATTGAACGATAATAACTTCACCTAAACGAGAATCCATGTGGTGCCTACCAAGTAGTTTGTCCTGCTCTGATTCTGTCCTGATTGTCTTTAATATGCCAGTATAAGCCTGGGTAGGCTGTGTATCGAAATTACTTTCTCTCTGTAAGAGATGTCTATTTACAGACAAATATCAACAGACAGAAACTGAAGATCTGAAGACGTCGTTTATTTCAGGCAGGTGTTTGACAGATACAATCTAAAGATCTGAACATGCCATTTATTTCAGGCAGATGTTCGACAGATAGAAACTAAATATGTGAACACGTTGTTTATTTCAGGCAGTTGTTGGACACATAGAAACTTAATATCTGAACATGTCGTTTATTTCCAAAAGGTGTTCGACAGATAGAAACTAAAGATCTGAACATGTCGCTTATTTCAGGCAGTTGTTGGACAGATATAAACTAAATATCTGAACATGTCGTTTATTTCAGGCAGGTGTACGACTGATAGTAACTAAAGATCTGAACATGTCGTTTATTTCAGGCAGGTGTTGGACAGATAGAAACTAAAGATTTGAACATGTCGTTTATTTCAGGCAGGTGTTGGACAGATAGAAACTAAAGATCTGAACATGTCGTTTATTTCAGGCAGGTATTTGACATAGAAACTAAAGATCTGAACATGTCGTTTAATTCAGGCAGGCATTTGACATAAAAACTAAAGATCAGAACATGTCGTTTAATTCAGGCAGGCGTTTGACATAAAAACTAAAGATCAGAACATGTCGTTTATTTCAGGCAGGCGTTCGACAGATAGAAACTAAAGATCTGAACACATCCAATGCTGACTATATCCAGTTTTATATCCGTATCGGTGGAAGTTCTGGACCTGGGTGCAGCGGTGGTTTGATGAGGAACCAAACTGTCCTCTTACAGTATACTAATGATGGAGGCGTCACATGGAATCTCTTAGAAGATATGTTTGGATCAGAGTTCAGAAAACCAAAGTAGGCACTCCAATTTGTTATTGTTGATAAAATTGTTTGAAGGTTTACCTCAGTAATGTGTCATACAGTTACATAATTGTATCTTAAGAAACGAAAACTACATGAAGCAGTTCTAATTGAAAGACTCAATCCTAAATTAAACAGATAGACTTTATTGTTCCTAACTCCAACTAAGTATGGCGTAAAACCCCAAACAAACAAACAAACAATCCCGCCTATGATAGTGATCAGTGTTTAACAAATCTCCACAACTGTAACCCAGGTTTTTTTAAATGTACACAGCATGGGTAGGTTTATATTTTGTTTGTGAACATGTTACTGTTTAATGGTGGAGTACAACGCTGTCGTATAAGTGAAATACCCTTATTAAAGTACGGCGTAAAACACCAATCAAACAAACAAACAAATACACGATTATGGTTTGCCCAGATGACACAGCATAGTTTGCCCAGATTACACAGCATGCCTTCCCCAGATGACACAGCATGCCTTCCCCAGATGACACAGCATGGTTTCCCCAGATGACACAGCATGGTTTGCCCAGATGACACAGCATGCCTTCCCCAGATGACACAGCATGCCTTCCCCAGATGACACAGGATGGTTTCCCCAGATGACACAGCATGGTTTGCCCAGATGACACAGCATGGTTTGCCCAGATGACACAGCATGCCATCAAATTGTTCACACTGTGTTTTATACTCGTTAGCTTTTCCTCTTAAGATTGTTTGTTTGGTTGGTGTGTAACGTCCTACTCATGGGCATTTCACTTATAAGAGGATGGAGTTTACCTGGTGTCAGTATAATGTGACTGGTTGGGCTGTGATTCCTACTGTCTGTGTGATACTAAAGTTAAGCTGCACTTTGAGGACATAAACTGTCTTTGTTGCATGGAGTGAAATCAACTTGTCATATGGGTGTAAAAAAATTTTAACATTTCTTATTCCAGATTTGTCCATGTGAAATTGCCCCCTAAAGCCAGGAGCCCAATGACCCAGTTCCGTTGGTGGCAGCCGTCTCACTCTGGGGCGGGTCATGATCAGTGGGCGCTGGATGACGTTCACGTGGGTAACTATCAGCACCTCACACACCTGGAGGATAGCTTTGATGTAAGAATTTTACCTGGTCACCCTTCTTCAAAGAAATCACCTAAAAAACCTACCGAGCAAATAATGAAATAATTTTTTGGAAAGCTTTATTGTAATTTAGGATCTCGGCCTCTATACATGTAGTTTTCTCTCTCAGTTATGATTGATTCCCAAGACTAGTTTACTTATAGGATGGCGGTGTACATGTACGTCCAACAGTAAACAGCAACACAACTTAACACAAACAAAATGTAGAGTCTTGGAAAAATGGTGTTTCTCCAGAACTGACAACATGAATATATTTGAAAACATTTAGGGTGTCTCAGTTATGACATACACATATTAAACCACTGCACACAAAGATCATGTCTGTTGGTATGAGTCCTTTTGGAATCTTTGACAAGTTTTATTGTTTTAAAAAATCTATTTTTAACACCCGTGGTAGGAGAGGGGAGGGGGGAGGGAGGAAGAGGGGATCTAAATATATAAGTGTAAACCAAAATATTTAAGTCGGAGTTTCGTAAATGTTTTTGATGTCATATTTTACATCTAACAATATCTATCGTAGTCAAAATAATATACTCTCAGCATGTATTATAATCTTTGTGGAAAAAATGTGGGTTTTGTTTCTAAAAATCTTTTCTCATTTTAATATTATGGTACTTAATAGTGCATGTAATTTAAGATAATAATTTTAGTTTTGAAACTAGTTATTTCCAAAAGCATGTTTATATTTTTTTCCTTTGTTTTTCTTGTTGGTGGTTTTCTTCAGCCATTTGGCTGGCATGCAATCAAAAGAGTGAAATAACCTTAAGTACGGCTTAAAACCCAATCAAACAAACAATTATATTTTTT
>JAUELC010133878.1:0-11433 GCA_031471745.1 Cryptochiton stelleri
AAATAGGAGCTTTAAAGTGTATTAATGTCATGCCATTGCGTCACGTCACAATACCACTGACGTGACTACAGGGTGTGCTATGTGTCTCGTGTGTGCCGGACATCTAGGGTGTGTGTGGGGGATTTTTAGTGCAAAAAAGAGATAGCAACAAAAGAAGGAAGAAAGATGGAGAAATGGAGGAGAGAGAGAAAGAGCCAGACGGGTTAAAACAGAAAACTCAGGGCCGGATAACGCCCGGGGACACGTTGGATACGAGAAAGTAATATCCCAGTCTGTTAAACTTGTTCAATGAGCCTTACACTACGAGCTTCAATTATTTATTTTTGATTTTTAAATAAATTGTAGAAAAGAGATCTTCCTACCATACACGGCCTGAAACACCTTTAATGTACCGAAAAAAAAACTGGTTATATGCCGCCTGTCGACCGTTTGGGTATAAAATGGGTGTTGCGATGACTCGGAGATCGCGATTTGGTTTTTACGAGATGTTTTTCTTCGAATTTGGTTACGTTCAAATATATCTCCTCTGACCACTGTCGCTACCATGACAACGTTGTCACATTCCAGTGACCGTAAAATCGGGCGATTGCGTTGCACATAAAGCGCTGCCAAAAATGATGTTTCCGATATCTTAATGTTATTAAAACGCAGCGACCATGAAGCTGATAAGTTTAAAGCTATGTTCGTGTCAACAAATAATCTATTTCCACTGGAAATTTTATTAAATTTAAAAAGAAACGTTCGAAGCGAAAGCGGCCATGTTTGTTTTATATTATCCGTGAGTTATTTCAACTGCCGGGTGGTACGGTCTGGTACCACCCGGCAAATTGACCAATCAAATCATCGCGAATTTGGTTGACAGATAAAAAAGTCATCCATCGTCAGTATAGGGAATTGTCCGTGTTTTGGACAGTATTCACTTTGCGCAAGTCCGTGCACATTCGGTAATTACCATCTGGTTTAGGTATTTGAATACAGGGACTGCTCCAGTTACAATGTCTGGGCTAATTAGAGTCAATGTGCAGTAAGTACTTTATTTCCTTGTGAATATATTTAGCTTTCACTGGAAGTTTTAATTAGATTTTGTGATATACACCGATATGATGCCAACATCGCCAGCAACGTTGTCAAACAAATCCTTCATACATGAGACTGTGTAGAAGTGTCGCCTAACATTGGCAAAGTCTAAACAGTAAACTAGTATGTGTTTGATGTCGTACAAGCAGTCACAAATGACACACTTTGGAGGATTTTCGTCTTTGACTAGGTTGACTGTGGCCAATACGACATCGCGCTAGAACCACTTGATCTTTTCGAGACATTCCATGGGAATATAGACTAGGTCCAATGGAAGGCCGTGTGTCGTGGAGTTTATTTTGGACGTCCTGGTCCCATACTCCCTGCCACAGTTTAAATATGTATTTAGAAATGTTGGGCTTTAGGTCTTTATAATATATTTGTGTTTGAGAAATTTGTTGAGGGCAGCTTTCGCTTCCCTATCTGCAACTGTGTTTCCAGGGATACCCAGATGACCAGGTATCCAGCAGAACTAATTTTTTGCTCGACTGGCTACTAGACCTTTATACTGTGAAAGAATATGCAGGGTTGCTGGATGCTTGTTTGTTTGCAGACGCCCACTGTCCTATGCAAGAGTTGTCGTTCGTTACTCTCATACACCTCTGCAATGGGCTCAACAAATGTTGACGAAAACTTAAATAACCTTTTTTAAACGGTTATTCAATCTGTATTTAATACAGACAAGGAAAATAAAGTAAAACAATAACATTAATTTGAACTTATAACAAGCAAAGGAACTATTTATGTTACATGTGACCATAGGTGTTTCAGCTAGAAAGAACGTTGTTGGCGCTGACAGACAACGTTACACCAGTTGTTCCACTCACGTCATTACGGTTTCTCTGCTGAATTGTTTTTAGGCGTAAGAAATACACAAGCGGATTCAGCGTACTCACCATGGGGGCTAAAAGCATTGAAATACCGTAACCGTAAAGTCTGACGACAACAGAAATGTCATACATAGGAACGATGTTAAAAATAATAATTTGCGGGCTACAACCTATTATTAAGAGGGATGTGATGACGAGACAGATTTTAGCGGCGGACACAGCTTTTCTGAAACCCAGCGCAACTTGTTGATTCGAGCTCTGAATCATTGAAGACTTGTGCTTTCTTCTGATCACATTATACACAGATAGATAAGCGGCGCTTATCAAGATGATAGGTAATGCCAGGTGTATATAGACTCCGAAATGTAGAAAGCTGGCCGAATAGCGGTAGATCCCATTACAATAAGACCTCCAATTAGAGCCACCCAGTGTTTCTTTCATTGTTGTATATAATCTTATAACATTTTGAGAATCCAATAGGATTATTATTTTATCCTATAGGACCATACAGGATTTTTTTTTAACCCTATAGGATTTTTCTGTAAGGGCGAATTATCTAGAATTGTCTCCACAGATCCCACAATATAGCCTGTTGCTTTAAATGAACAAGACACGTATATTTTCAGAATGCCCTTTCCTTAGGTACACTGTTTAATATAATTTGATTGGATTTTTTTGTGCATTTTTGGTAGGAAATGACTGGTAAACCTTCTTGAACTTTGTTACATAACCCAGATAAACTTTAAGAATGGCAAAAAGCCTCAAACAAACAGCTTTAAGAAGTGTTTGCACAGAGTGCAGAGATCACTAAGAATCTATTACACACCCCGTCCCTGTGTCAGTGCTTTATATGTAGAGAGAGAATCGCAGTCTTCACTGGGTTAGAATTCGGGAAGTCATTCTATCGTGAGCTTCCGTAGCTTCCGTAGCTCAGTCGGTGAAAAGCACACCTTTGGTGGGGGGTATAGTCATTACCAGCGAATTTGAGGAAATAAGCAAATTTTAACACTTTTACATAGTATAGTAGGATAAACTTATAGTAAAGTAAGATGCAAACTCCAAACATTACTCCCACTGCTGAGTTTCACATACATGTAATAGAGTAAGGTTGTGATTTCAATAAAGGATACACATGGATGATTGCTATGATCGGGATTCACTATTGGGATGTATTTTAAAGCCATTAAGTTAAAATAAAAATATTGAATATTATGACAACTTAACTTTACTTTCCATAAAAACATATTAAATGTATTTAAAAAAAAAACGCATTTACTAATTTTGATTAGTTTTAGATACTATGCGTCTTTTTGTAAATATATGTTTGGAATAGTCTGAAATACTTGTTGTGGTTTCACTATTGAACGTGCATGCAAGTATACCGCATAGTTCTAAAAATACAGATATGAAAATACAGCAGCTAAATGTGGAAAAAAAAGGTTGGTTTTAGGCAAGCGCAGGTCGGACATTTCGATCGCAGGTACGAACATTGGTGCTAGATGTTCGTTCATTTACATCTCATCCTCAACACCAAAGTAAAGTTTCCTCCGATACTCAGAATATTGTTTTAAAAGATTTTGGAGAGACCACTGTCAGCTTTTATCGAGTGTCCAGTTCGTGATCCGATAGTTTGTTCCTGGCGATAAACTTTTTTTTTGTCCAAGCAGTTGTGAGCGATCACTCTCGAAGAGTTTTGTGAGAATTTAGATTCGGACATCTCCCTCATAAAAACGAAGCTACGCGAAATAAGTCACGAATGCGTTCTGCCCCTGAAACTATGGAGACATTGTTACCACGTATTATTGCTGTGCATCAGACACCAAAAGCCACGATAAGATAAGGTAGCACAAAGATGTACTATTGTTGACAAGGGAGTATTGGAAAGGTTTGCTTAAATTAAGCCCATGAATTTAAGTTTATATATGTTATCTTAAGGATAGGAAGTTTGGGAACTAACATACTTTAATGCAGAAAAGGCTTTTCACCAATAGAAGATGCAAGAACAGGTTAAAAAGGGCTTTTAATAAAATTAATAACAATATAAATAAAATTGAAATTAACAATTATGATTGGCATAACGATTTTTTGTTATAACATCTTCTCATTGAGGTTTTACGATGTACCCTTAACTAAGATTCAAAGCATGTGCAATTTCATCAGTGTTTATTGAATTGCAAATCAATTTTCACAGCTTTATTCTTTTAAACAATTGTAGGAAACGAAAACCAATATGACGAAAGGTCATAGACAGATTATGGAAATTTGAGAGTTATTTTTTAACATCTATGCAATTCCATTGTATATCAAGCATCAATGTTCAATTAAGATCAGTTTCCAGAAATGGTACTGACAACCAGAGCCACAGAAGAGACGTATCCTCCAGTCTGTGCGAAATGAAGATTGATTGTGTTGGCACCGGACTTCACTACATGGGTAGGAACCTTGTAGTTGTAGATCTTCCATTGTGTTTTTACAGTCGACACGTCTCGTCCGTACAACGTAAAGAAATCTTCTATGGGAACTGTGCCGGAATTGATCTGAATCTGGGTAGGTGCCGTTTTGGCAGATTTGTTAGGGTTACTAACTCCAATTCTTAGTACAACAGACAGAACGTTGTGAATACTGGGAACAGTAACTGTAGTGTGGATAGAATTTCCAGCAATATGTAAAACTATATCTTTGGCATAAATCGTCTGCTCGTGGTAAGTTGGAGCAACATGGAAATTATAAGTGGTGTGGAACCTGATGAAACAGGAACTCTCTTGTTTCAAGTTCACTTTACCTTCATGAATAGTCACATGGTGTGTGTCAAGGACGGGTGCACCCGTATTGCCAAGATACAAGCAGGTCATGTCAGCGGATGTTGGTCTTATCCAAGTAGGGTTGAAGTTCACAGTCACGACCTCAGACGACTGAGCGTAGTTGTGTAACAAGACCGTGATTTTATTGTCATTCTTGCTGTACAGAGCCAATGGAGAGATGGTCCTCTCTTTTCCGTTGAATTGGCGGTCAACTCTGAGAAAACGCTGGGAAGCATCCATGTGGTTCCAAAATCTATAGGCCTTGGCTACATGTGTTTCTGAACCGTCTGTATTAAAGATGCTAGCATTACCAAAGTCCTGTTGTTGACCACTATTAAGGAATGCAATCGCCTTGTCCACCACTCCTCTTTGATTAAGGTATGTGAACATAAAGCAGTTATGCAGATAAACATACGCCCATTGAACCATATCCGATGTCGTCTTTGAGTCTACATCTCTCTGAGCAAGACCATATTCAGTAGTTACTATCGGGACTGTTTTTCCTGTTTTGTGAACAGCATATGATTCAACCAAGTCTACAAAACCAAAGAGTCTGGCTTCATTGGCACCGGTGAAAGAATGGTGACCATTCTGCGAGTGAAAGATATTATATGGATGGAAGGAAAATGCATTAAGATTGTATAGAGACATATCCATGAAGTCACGGACAAAACCCCAAACTCTGAAATTATCCGCGTCAGAGAATTGTATACTTCCAGTTTTGCTTGGCCCAATTATTTTTAAGTGCGGAAACTTAGCATGCACTTTATTTGCGACTGTTTTTTGATACTGAATGACGGTGTCCCATTTCACCGTTCTCCAAAAGGCTTCAGGTTCGTTATTGACCTCATAGTAAGTGGGAAGTCCTCTAGTTTTATTGTAAATTGCCTCCAATAGTAGCAACACCATGTCAGCACCAGCATCCAGGTTATTTGGGAATGTTCCTTCATCCACTGTGACAGTGCTCATCCAGGATGGCCAGAATTTACCTGTGATTTGATCAAGGGAAATAGCATACATTGATAATATATTCGATAAAGAATACATGGCTGAATTTACCTCTGAACATATTTATTTATTATAAAGAACTAAAAATGAGCAATCACTGATCCTAAAATTTGTTCGTTAGTTTTGACTTCATAAACTTAGGTTTGTTAGCAAAATCCTTACAAAATAACAATCATAACACATGGTTATCAGATTCTGACATGTCATTGTTGCTTGAAAAAGCTTTTGGTTTCTGAAACCAACACATATGTGTGATAACACTTACCCCATGTTAACAGTACTATAGTATTGTCTTTGCCATATTTGGCTATATCTTCGCTGTAAAGATTGGTAATTTGGGACTGAACAGTCGGGTTCCGGAAGTAATTGGGATCAGCATATCCTTTCCTATGCGGGTCTTGTGGAGCCTGAAGAAAAAAGTCAAATGTTTTTGGAAAGCGGCGAAGTCAAAAAAGGTACAGAATAATAAATACGCTCGCCATTGGGTCAATAGTTTCTTGTAAGACCCCTCCGCAAAGGCACTATGAATGAACTTCCGAACTCCAACACACTCAAACTGTCGTTGACAAATATATGCTAACGACCGACTTCCCATAGGTACGCTTTATCAAAATATAATTGTCCCTCCCACTTATGACCTACTAAAGGACTGTTACACGGATCAATGGGTATTTGACGATACGCTCTTCCCAGATCTCTTTTGTACAACAGACAACCGATACCCTTCTTTCTTTATCAGCTGAACGAAATCGTCTACAGACTACAAACTATAATGGGAGTACCCAGGTATGATTCTTTGCTGATGTTGTCATTAACAAATAGATGTTGAGGCGCACTATTGTCTAGAATGACCCTACAAACCCCGGTTGGTTTAGGGACAGTGTTCAGGGGAGATAACATAAAAAAACTCAAAGGAAGAGAACTTGAATGGACAGATAATAGCATTATATCCACTTTCTATTGTCAAATATTTATGAATTGCTTCCGGGAAACCTCTGGCTCAGTGATGGTTCTTGATAAAAGATTTATTCTTCTATGAACGGATACCAGAATATCCAATAGGACAATCGAATTCTAAAAATTCACAAACTTCCTTGTCTTTATAATCACATAAACTATTTCTCTAAAAGTCAATGTTTGATTTAGCCTTTATACGGATTTTACAGCTATGATAGTTGCACTATTGTCAGACTGATTTATTTTGCTTGGAGGAACTGATATGTCATCAGTAAGATTGTCACGATTCTCCTTACAAAAAGTGTCAATGCTGTACGCATTATCAACTGCTTCTGGCTGTTCGTACAATTCCTGTTCTTTCGAACCACTAAGACTTTCTGCTTGTAGACTGGCTGACACGTTGTCAATGACTGACACATTTTCAGAATATATCCCATTGTTTATCTGAGGAACAATCTCATGAGAGTAAAATCACAATAACGTGATAATTTTGCACACGAAATAAAATGTTGTACCTTCATATAGTCTGGCATGAACAATTCAGCATCCGAATTGGGGCTAAAAGTAGCAGACACTTTTCCGGGTATAGAGCAGGTATTTAGTCACCTAGAACTGGGACGATTAGGATGAGATGGATCAGATTCGGGATGTGACCTCTAGACCTTGTCCACCTACCAACATGACGCACATATGTTTTCAGCCTGTCGTTGCTGCCCTTTTATTTGCACATTATTGGGTGCTGTAGAAAAACATCTATCTCTGTGGAAAAATGGACAAAACCAAGCATTTTCTCTTCTCATTTTTCCTACCGAAAGACTTTAACTCTCTCTTTTTATTTGAGAAATTATCTCTTTTTATATACCAAGTTAGTACAGCCGTTTCCAAAACTGAGGGATTGTCGTCCCATGTTGTTAACCCTAGTTCGTTCTGTCGTAACCAAGAAGCATACCAATTTAGAATACCTTGTCATTCATATATTTCTGAATAATACACAATTTTTCAAAGACAATCTGTGCGACCTTTTCTTTCCCTGGAGAAGATATGACCAGAGATGATCTCCATCTCTCCAGCTATTAAGGACTGAAAGGTTACATCTTTAAATGCACGTTTTTGCCAACATATCCGAATTGAACGGCAGGGGGTGACCAAGTCTGTGGAAATGAAACTTTCTCAGAGGACCGCCTTAATTCCCGATCTCTGTTTTCTCTTCTTGTCTGACTTTTTACACTGGACACGTTTTTGCACAGCAAAGTCTGAGTCACTCACTGAGGTTGAAATCAGTATGTGAATTAGTGTCGGCGCTAGAACTGGACACAACACTTAACTTTTACTTTTTTTTCTCAAAATATTTAGTTAATTTTGGCATAGATCTAAGAGTATCCAGATACATATATTTATCAGCATTCTCCCAGCTTTTTTCTTTTTCTTTTAGCTAGTCTTGCGGTTCCTCAACAGATTGTCAGGTTCAGTGTCAAACTGTTTACCTTTCAGTTGAAGCTGTTCTATTACTTTCTCAATTGCCCTTTCTCACGTTGACGTTCATGTTTTAGTCCATTCTTTCTTCTCTTTATTTCCTTTGCTTCTATTAATTCCAGCTTTGTCCGAAGATGTTCTAAATCTCAATCAGTATCTGTATCACTACCAACATCTTGAAGTTTAATTGTGACTGGGCCCTGCGTGGGTCTGTGCGCCAGAATTGCAGCCTTCTAGAAAAGGGGTTCTGACGGTTTAGCCGACTCCTTTGTTGATAATTTTATGTCCTGAGTGGCACCAACAAAACGTCTGGTATGTAACACCTCGTAGTTTTAGTCTTCTTTGGCCTTGTTTACGCCCTGAACGTCTTAAACTTGACATCCAAATTGAGAAACTAATCTATTATTTTCAAAAAAACAAACTGTGTACTATGCTACATCAACTGACACCTTAATGGCCTCAGATCAAATTCAAAATCGAAAATCAAAGTCAACTTACTGAAGGAGGCCGGTACACTAAGATTAATACAAATCCAAAACTGACCAGGACAAGCGGACAGCCTAATATATATAGACTCAAGTAAGAATCCCACCGGTAACTCAACCAATACAAAACCATCTGTGAATACCTCACCCTAAAAGCACAAGATGAGCACTCCCCATGTACACCTTTAGAAGTAAGTTAGAATACATGTACCTACACACAAACCTGCGCCATAATCATGCTAAATCCATGTGACGTGGGGTGTTTTTAACCTGCTGACAGAGCTGCAACCCCCCCCCCCCGCCCCCCACCAATCAGCAAAAGGTGCTTATACATAACAGGCATGACTGACATCCGTATACGACACCTGTGTAATCAGGAAATAATACAATTCTTAGATTGTCTGTAACAGTCGTTCGGTCTTTAATATATAAGAGAAAGAGAATTGCTCCTAAGATGGATCCTTTACACCACATGTAACAGTCGAAGAATGAGAAATTGTATCGTTGAAAGCTGTACTTTGGATTTTGTATGTCTAGCTACTACATAGCAACTTTATGAATGAACTCCTGAAACCAATTAATCTTACTTGTTTGAAAAAGTTTAGAAAGTAATATTGAATGATTAACGATGTCAAAAGCTATTGGCGGATCTAGAAAGTTCCCTTCACGGTAAAGTTTATTTTCTTTAGCAGTTGATAATTTACCATATAATGAACAGACAGCGTCTTGGGTTGTTTAGTGGTTAGTTCTAAATGCACATTGGTTAGTATCCATGATGTAATTGAATTCCAGGTAATCAATTAATTAGTTTACTGACATTATTTTTAAAATGTAACAGTGCCGATCTGCTTTAAATTGTATCTAGCTTATTCATTCGTTTGGCTAAGAAAATTTTCCAACAGGCTATAGATCGTGATTGAGCTAATTTGTAATGAATCTTACGTGTCTGAAAAATCCGTAATCTGGGTTGTTCCATCGAGCAGGTCGGGTTCCAATAGCCAGACTTCCAGCGAAATATTGTTGCCTATCTTCTCCACCATGACCATTCCAGCGATCCGGCTCAAAGTCTGTCCTTCCATTCTGGGAAAAGATTTGAGGATAAACAGTGATACTGTACTGACATAAAGCACCAGGAAGTGCCACAAGTAAGAGCCATACAGGAACCATTCTTGACGGACTGATGTCTATACGGCTAATGCTTTACTCAAGTAAATTTATGTTATCTAAGATAGTTTTGAGAACGTAACATACGATTATGCTATATAGATTAGTGTTATCGCGTTGACCTCCATTTCGTGATCTTCACTGTGATCTTCATTTACATTTTATCTGGTGTTACACATGATACATTGTTTGTTTGTATGATTGGCGTTTTACGCCGTGCTTAAGGTTATTTCACTCATATGACAGCATGCCAGCCCAATGGGTGAAGAAAACCACCCACGAAGCTGGCAACAAATAATGACAAGATACAAAACAACACGTAACATAAGAGGACGCCACAACAGATCAGCTTTGTTTTGCCCCTGACCTCTGAGAGCAGGAGGAAGCTCCCTCAAACCGCCCGCTTACAACTGTTTGAGTTATTTGATTGGCATTGAATCTTAGTTAATTCTAATAGCTGTATCTTAAGTTTGATCAAACAGAAAAGCAGGTATTAAATTATAAATAAATAGTCTTACTGAGACCTGCTACTTGAGACAGAAAACATAATTACTCTATTATTAAGATATACTTACAATATTGTCAACAAAATAAAATGGCATTAAATTTAAAGAAAAAAGATTACAGATTCTACCTTTTTGACCTGTCATAATCCTGTTTAAAAACAGCTGGCACGATCAATTGTATGATACTTTATATATTTAATACATATGGAGAAAGACATCTGCGTGTCTCCTCCATTCTAACTAAAACGAGAACCGTATATCTAACTGAAATTCTCACCCCAATCATTTGAATGAAACTCTTTAGATTTTACTGACATTCTCACCCCAAAAAAATCATTAAAATGAAAACCTTAGATCTTACTGAATTTCTTAGTATTCCTTACCACAAAGAATCTATAAAATAGAAACCTCAGATCTAACAGAAATTCTCACCACAAAGAATCATTAAAATGAGAACCTTCAAACTAATTGACATTCTCAACACAAAGAACATTCTCACCACAAAGAATCATTAAAATCAGAACAATAGATCTAACAGACATTCTCACCACAAAGAATCATTAAAATGAAAACCTTAGATCTAACCGACATTTGCACCACAAAGAATCATTAAAATGAAAACCTTAGATTTAACAGACATTTGCACCACAAAGAATCATTAACACGAAAGCCTAAGATCTAACTGACATTCTCACCACAAAGAATCATCAAAGTGAAAGACTTAGTCCAACTGACATTCTTACCACACAGAATCATTGAAATCAGAACATTCGAATGATTGATTGATTGTTGTTAAACACCACATTCTGATTCAGCAGTATTTCAGCTACGCTGTGGCACAGAACCTTCAAACTAACGAACATCTTACCACACATAAT
The DNA here is from genome assembly GCA_031471745.1 of Cryptochiton stelleri. NCBI lineage: Eukaryota > Metazoa > Mollusca > Polyplacophora > Chitonida > Mopaliidae > Cryptochiton > Cryptochiton stelleri. Next base: position 11,180 of record JAUELC010133878.1, read on the forward strand.
CATTAAAATCAGAACCTTCGAACTAACTGACATTCTCACCTCATAGAATCATTAAAATGAAAACCTTATATATAACTGACATTCTTACCATACAGAATCATTAAAATCAGAACCTCCAAACTAACTGACATTCTCACCTCATAGAATCATTCAAATGAAAACCTTAGATCCAACTGACATTCTTACCAAACAGAATCATTAAAATAAAAGCCTTAGATGTAATGGACATTCTCACCACTAAGAACCATTAAAAT
>JAUELC010133989.1:0-11431 GCA_031471745.1 Cryptochiton stelleri
TGAATTCCATTCCTTCAGAATTGTACATTGAAATTTCCTTCAGAACTGTGAATTCCATTCCTTCAGAATTGTACATTGAAATTTCCTTCAGAACTGTGAATTCCATTCCTTCAGAATTGTACATTAAAATTTCCTTCAGAACTGTGAAATCCATTCCTTCAGAATTGTACATTGAAATTTCCTTCAGAATTATAAATTCCTCTTTGTTTATAATTTAAAACTATTGATTGTCAGTCCATAGTAGTTCACATATTATTAGTTTAGTTTCAGTTTTTTTGACCATCCATAGTTTATGTGAATTTAAGTCAATTTTTTTTAAAACATGTGTCTCTTTTGTCCTACAAATTCCTATACAACGTAGTAAGAATCTCTGCAGGTAGACGCGAACACATCAACAAATTATTGTCAAATTTCACTGAGTTTAGTTCACATTATAATAGCATTCGTCAAAGTTGCTGTTTCAAAAGTCCACATTCTTGACCATAAACACAAATGGTCCAGAATCCACACAACAAGAAAGTGGACATGAATCTGAGTTTCAGTCTCATAACTCCACACAGTCTGCACAGTAAAGTTAATTTTATACAGTAGTTACAAGACAAGTCCGTTTCTTTTCTTCACCATCTGTTGAGTTCTCTTCATTTTTAACACTATTTAAATAAGACCTTCTGCGAGCTAATAACATTTCAGTCTTGGTCAGGTGCTTGCTGGGCGAGCCAATCAGAGAACGTTTACCAGGGCTGGTATTTGAGTTATCCGACTCTGTTGTTGGTGTGTTGTTAACCGTTGTTGTTGTTGTTGTGTTGTTATTTGCAGTTGTTGATGGTTTGTAGTTAAATGGAGCCACAATGGCAGCTGCAGGAGCATTTGTCCGACCTTCGCTGAGTTTCCTACTGGGTTCAAGACTTGAATAACTTGATGTAGTTTGTGGAGTTCTTGACATATTTTCAACATGGCCATTTGGAATAGAACCATTGCTAGCTGAAGCTTTACCAGTTGAAATTTGAGGAGTTAAGGCAGCTTTTTGGAGAGAAGACGAACCAAAATTTCTAACCAGTCTTCTTGAAGTTGATGCAGTACTCGCAGTCGACGCATTCATGAAACTCGAGTTAACGTTTGAAGAATGCATGAAGCTTGTATTCGACAGGAGACTCGTGTTTGACAGCGTGCTTGTATTATTAGCATTATTCACGCTGGTACTGGAAGTTGAACTTGAGATTGTCGTTAATTGCATATCTTCAGTGACTTTGTCTCCAGATTTAGAGGACTCTTGTTTGACCCAGATATCAGTTTTGTCTTCTTCTGTATCACTATCATATCTTCTCCAGACACTCCCACCAAAAGTGTCATCCGCATCCGGTAAACAGCTAAGATTGTCGCTATTCTCTGTTTTGTCTTTTTTCCAAGTACTGGAGTCAAACTCTAATCGACCTTTACCGTTGGTACAACTGGAGTCTCTTGAAGCTGGGGATTCACTGTTTGAAGAATCGAAACTCTGATCATCCACTAAAGGTATTTTCTGTATAGATGGAGTATCTTCCTCACCATCAGCAGTTTTTGATTCTGGAATAGTTATTTTGTCATATGTAGAGCTTCGGCTGATCCCTTCTCTCGGCGGCGGAGCGTAGTTTGCAGTAGCCTCCTTTTGATCCGATTTAGGGCTGATTTTGGGTTTTACAGGTAGTGCCGGTTTCTTAGTGGGAACTCTTGAACCTCTAGGTGGGATTCGACTTTCTGGAGGAGATTTGTCGGCTGAATTCCCCGAGCTGTTTCCACCTTCATCTTTCTTCCAAAGACTGGCTATTTTGCTTGTCACCTGTTTTTTGCCGACACTTCCAGGAGGATTTTTCCGTGTGCTATTTGATGTCTCAGTTCGTTTGGTCGGGGTACCGTTTGGAGAGTTCTGATTCTTATTGTTAAAATTTAATGATGTAGGAGTGCGACGACCAATAGGTGTTGACGGCCTTGAGTTGGTAGCACCTTTTTTAAGACTAGCGTTGCTGTCAGACTTTTTCAGATCAACTTTGCTTCCAGTTTTCTTTAGATTTCCTGCACTACCTGTTCTATTCAAAGCTGAAGAACTGCCACATCTACTTGGACTCATGCTTGTTGTTTTTCTAAGATTACTTGTAGCTATTCGGCTGATACCTGATGGACTATTTCCGGAGATCTTGACGGTTATGGTTGTTGTTGTAGTTGTTTTGGTTATGTTACTGTTGTTACGTTTTAAAACTTCTGGGCAATCCTTGGAATTCTTTTGCATTTGTATTTGTTCATATGGGGCATGGAAGCCTTTGTCTTGTGACTTATCCACTAAGAAATTGTACCCACCTAAAGCTTTACCCCAGGCTTCTGGCGGACTTCTGTTTGGGTTCCCATTGCTGCTTCCCGAGCTTCCACCTGAGCTTCTATCTGGAGCATTTGAGGAGCTGGAGCTAGTTTTCTTTTCTCTCATTTTCACTGATGTATTGACATCCGATGATGCTGGATCCAATTTCTGGTTGCCAGTCTTGACAGTTTGACCCTTTGAAGGAGATTCTTTAACAAATGTGCCTTGTTTGATGGGAGGTTTAGGTCGCTCAGTCGGACTTGTTTTTCCTTTACCTTTTGCTGCTGGTGGGGAAGTCTTGTCTCCATTTACCATAGGAAGCCTGGATTGGGAACCAGATCTTGATGGTCCATTTCTTTGTGGTCTTGGCGTTACTACAGTACACGGTTTAGCTAATTTGGATTTTGGGCTGCCTTTAGTTGCTGGTCCATTCTGAATTGTACTTTGTCCTTTTGGAGAAATCTTTTTGGCTGTAGTTTGAGGTGCTTTATTCCACGGGGTTTTAAAAGTCGGATTGTTGGGCTTAGCAATTAAAGTTGTGCCGGCTCTGCCAGGGATGGAGGATGGTCTTGCTCCAGGGTATAGAGGTTTTCGACGTCCGCGAACTGCTCTGGCATTTTCATCTTTGGGCATTTGTTGAACAGCAGGTTTATCTGAAGGTTTGGTGATTTTGGGTCCTTTACCTCCACTTAGTCTGTTCTCGTTTTGGGAAGCATTGGAAGCTGCATACTCACTAGTTTGTTCAGAATTCGTCTTAGAACTAGTTGACCAAGAAATGGAAACTTCTGATGCCGTGTCTGAATTATAACCATTGGACACCAATGAAATTGTTTCATTTTCAATAAACATCTCGTCATCAAGCATGCTGTTGGATAATTCCCTTTCAAAGAAAAGTTCAGAGACAACTATGTTAGCATTCGCTTCAAGCTCTTGTTGGTCGACTTCATTCCCTGATTCTGGTTCATGGTTCTCTTGGACAGTTACAGCTTCTGGTCTGTGGATAACTGTATCATTAAGGCAAGATGTATCTCCACTTCCTCCAGTCTCAAATGTCTCATTCGATTCCGTTTCTCCGAGAGGATCTTCCATGGATACCAGAAGATCATCATCAGTGTCTATCGTTGAACAAGTTGGAAATGTTTCTTTCATAATATCTTCTACGGTGCACTCGTCTTTAGTACTTGGTACATTTTCTAAGCATGTCTCAGTGCCGTCACTGTCAGATTTTTCACTGTCCACTTTTTCAACACTACTGCTGGAGTCTCGGTATTGCCCTAATTCTTCAGAGGACCTCACTCTCATTTTGTCCTTTTCAGTTTCTTCCAGCATTCTGTTATCCTCCATTTGCAAAACGTTTGCCGAAATCCCCTCCATTGATGGTGGAAAGGGCCTCCGAAATCTGCCATCTTGTTGTCGGCCGTCGGCATTCTCAGTCGTAGAATCTATCTGAGCCTTCTCGAAATTCGAAACATCCTTTCTTTGCTTCAGAAAGTTCTCACTGTCCTGAGAATGAGACCGCCGCCAGTTGAACTTATTTTCATCATATGGACTGCTTGTAAAAATCTCATCACATGACTTGTGTGGTTGTCGCCTCCAGCTTGTGAGGCGATCGTGATGATTGTTGGAAGACATAAGTGGGGAAGCTGGGCTGTTATAAAATACGTCGGAATCACCTCCCCTAGGCCTGGAAGCGTTTGTAGGTGTTGCCATATCTGCATCAAATTCAGCACGGATATGTAAAGGCGATCTTGGTGGCAGTTTTTCCGTCACTGAGCTTGGTCTCGGTATACCTCGTGGCTGTGGTGCAGTTTTCATTAGGGGCTTTACCACTTTACCCTTTGGCATTGCAGAGTTGATACACTGTTCCAGAAGGTCTTGTTCAAATTGTGTTGGCATGTTGGGTGAAGATTCAATACTGAGTGAACTTAGAGAACTATTCCTTGAAAAACAGACGGGTGTCCCTTCAACTTGAAATGAAGCCTGATTGTCTTTGACATTAGATTCTGTTACTTTCAAGTCTTCCCCTTCCCCTGAATTATCTCTGGTTAAATTATCGTCTGTGTGTAAAGAGCTTAATGAAGAGTTCCTTGAGAAGCAATATGGCGTGCCTTCAACTTCAAACTTCTTTGTCTGATCTTTATCGTGTAGTGTATCTGCTTGACTAGAGTCCTCACTTGACTGGCCGATTACTTCACGTTGGTACAAAGTACTGTCCAAAACTGATCGTGCTGGACTCAGAGGTATACCTGATTTCATCATCGTTGGTAATCTTGAAGCACTTCTTTGATTGGCTCTTCTGGGAAGCTTACTTTTTGCTGACCCTGTTGTTTGGTCGGACTGTTTTTTCTTAGGTTCATGGTCATCATCAGGGATCCCTAATGAACTGAGAGAATCACTTCTTGAGAAAGACATTGGGGTGCCTTCCATGCCATAGACTCTGGGTGAATCGCAGGCTGCGACATCTGTAAGGAATACGGAATCTTCATAACGAGCTTCTACAGCACTTCTGTTGATGTTCATATGTGCGTTCATTTGTGTAGTTTGATGAGCGTTTGAAGTTTCAGAGAATTGTTTAGGGGACACTTCTTCCTCTGGGTCTGAAGGTTTTCTCCCAACTGCATCAAAGTCCATGGTCAAATCACTAAGGGATGTAGCTGTAGAGAAGTTTATTGGTGTTCCCTCAACAGCAAATGTTGTAGTTGTATCGCCTCCAATTAACGACTGAGTTTCACTGGCATGCCGTACTTTTACCAAGTGTTGTCTTCTGGGAGGGGGGACACCGCCTAGCTTCTTTTCTTTTGGGGAAATTTTTTCACTGCCGTCCGACTTCTTTTCAGCTGTTGGTTTCTTAGGAGGTTTAACTTTTGGCATTGCAGATTGAATAATTTCCAAAAGCAAATCATCATGATCTTCCATGAAAGAACTGTTATCAGACTTAGAATCATCAGCAGTTACTCTTTCCAACGGGTTATCCATTTTGGGATAAGATCTATCCATACACATGCTGAGTTCACTTAGAGATTCTGACCTAGAAAAGTTTAACGGTGTTCCTTCTGTGGCGTAGGATTTTAGGGTGTCTGGCTCCCCATCAACATGAGGTACTGGCTTTTTGGGTGGTTTTGGCTTCACCCCAGGTGGAGACAAAGGTCCAGTTTTTGATGTGTTGACAACTTTTGTAGGTAGCTTAGACTTGCTCTGATTCAGATTTTCAATTTTAAAAAAGCCAACTTTTTTCTTGATGGTATTATCGGATGCACTTTTCTTCATTCTCCTGTTGGAGTTATTGGGCATTGCCGAGCTTATACACTGAGCTAAGATGTCTTCTTCTCCTTCTGATACTTCAGAAAGAGAGGAGTTGTTATCATTCTCTCTGTCCTCCATCTGTTTCAGATGAGACCTCCAGTCTGGTGGCTTTGGAGATTCCTTCTCTTCACTTTGTCCCTGAGCTTGACCTTCACCTTCAGCCTCAGCCTCGTCGTCGTCATCATGTCGGACGCTTAATCCACTCAAACTGGTCGTCTCAGAGAAGTTCAATGGAGTATCTTCTGTAGCATATGTCTTTGGCACATCCTCAACAAGATGCAAATCTTCTGCCATTTGAATATTTTCTTCTCTCTGTGATCTTTCACTTGTGATTTTCAGCTGAATTGTTCTTTTATGAGCATCTCTACGTACTTCAGCTTCTGCAGCTTTGACACTGTCAGTCTTGTTTTCTTCGCTGGTGATCTCCACATTGCAAGCTTCCTGAGATGCAGTGCTTGTTCTCGATGGAGATTTGCAGCGCGGTGTCGGTGGCATGGTTTCGCTAGGGGAATCGGGCAAATCACTGGGCGACACATTTCCACTAGGTCGGCGACTGTAATCGCTCAATACGGAACTATGAACAGAATGTGCATCAAAACTGCTCAAGGAACCCAAAGAACTGCATCTTGAAAACATGAGAGGAGTTTCCTGAACTTGATGATTGTCATCCCATGTAACTGTCTTGTGTTCTTTCTCAGGTGACTCCACTGCTCCTGGACTGAGTCCATCTTTCTTCTCTGCCTTGTCTTTTTTCTTGGCGGCATCAAAATCTGATGCACCATCTTCATCAATACTTTGGAGCTCTGTCCCCTGTTTATTCAAATTCTCATTATGATCTCTGGCATCACTGCTGTGGAGGCTGCTAAGGGAGCTAACTCTAGAGAAGCAGATCGGTGTACCCTCTTCACAATATGTCTTCGGTTTTTCTGAAGGACTGTGCGACTCAGAATCAGGCTCGACCACTGTCCTTTCTTGGATTGAGTCGTTATACACTTCTCGGACACTGTCAGACAAACCGTTATTTGCATTATCTTCCTTCTCAAAGTGAGTACTATAGCTGTGTGTTTCATCTTCAGGGACTTGGTTCATTAGTGTCTTATTGGGATCAGTGCGTTGATGATGAGCATTAAGGTCCGTCATGGATGTTGCTGTTGACATGTAATTTAACGGCGTTCCTTCGGTGTAAAAGGTACGTACACAATCTTCATCACCTAACATCTGCTCAAGAATATCATTCGTTCGTCTGGCTTCCTCCAATTTGCAATCTGCACAGTCGCTATAATGTTCTGCATTATAATGTTCATCAGAGTGCTCAGCATAAAGTCTGCTGTAATCCGTGGGTAGGTCGTCTGTGGCAAAGTCGGTTTCATGAAGAGCATTTAACTTCTTATTATCAGTAGACAAGTCTGGCTTTCCATTGAAAAAGTTTCTTTCCGCTTGGATATTTTTAGGAACAGGGAAATTATTCCGAACCATATTTGGCATTTCTTGTTGCGGAACAAATGCAGAACCAACATAATTTCCTATTTTTGGCACAGGCCTGTTGTTAAGGCTGGGTTGAAAGTTTTGATTATTCTTTGGTGGTTCTACTACTTCTGAATCGCCTTCATACTTCATGCTGTAATTAATAGGCTGATCTTCCGAATCCAAATTCTCAAAGTTTCTGGGCTTTGCATTTTCACGATGATGACCAAAGTTTTTGGCCTCAAAATGAGCCAGCTCGTTTACACCTGCTGCATCTGAATTATAGTTCATGAAGCGTCTATTCTCTTTTCCCTGATCTCCAGAATTGTACTCCGGTTCTAGTCCATTATGAGCTGCAACTTCTTTCATCACCTGCATTATGCGACTGTTAGCGGGATTTCCTGAACGACCACGGTACATATCTGCTGCGGAGTCGAGGGATCGGCTGCCTGTATTGTGAACAGTATGTTGTCCTTCCTTCCGTCTATCCAGACTTCCACCTTGCCTTTCATGAAGCAGTTTTGAACTTTTGGCAAGCATGTTTTGAACTCTAGATCTATCATGAGAAATATCCGAATGAACACTGCCAACACTGTCCTGGCTTCCAGATCTCGCTACCCTCTGTGGAGAACGGATTCTGTTTTCTATTAATGGAGAGCTGTCTCCGCTGCCGCTCCGTGGAAAAAACTGTCCTCTAATTAGAGACCTTCGATGACCTTCAGGGTCACCTTGAACCTGGAAGACAGTATTGTTATCACCTCCATAGAGAAAACGTTTAGGGTCATTTTCATCTTTCTTTGAAATCAAATCAACTGGGCTGTCACGTGGACTGTCAACATTCTCACATGTTTCAGATAAATTTTGATCAATTTCTGCTTCCAATGCACGTTGTTTACGCACATGAAGGGAAGGCATATTAGTTTTATGTTTGTCCATGGGATCCACTGAAGAAATTGAAGGTCGAGCAGCCAATAGATTTTTTAAAGCAGCAGCACTTCCCATTGAGATCATTTTATGTTTTGAGTGGAGAAGATTTTTCAACATACTGACTGCTCCCATATCCCACAAGGCTTGCTGATCTTCCGGACAACGTGCCGACAAATTCCACAAAGTTCCACAAGCATTGCTGACGATTGTCAAACTTGGTGAGCGTAAATGTTTTAGGAGAATCTGTAAGCAGCCATGCTGTCTTAAAACCTTCCTGTAGTCTTCACGGATGGCAACGTGGCTTGACACATTCCGTAAAATTCCACCTCCGTTTTCTATAATTGCCAGAGTTTTTGACGGACTTTTGTATGTTAGCATGTTAACAAGAAACACTAGAGCGTTGCTAACGGCGCAAATGTCTGCCTTGTTTTCACTGCAATGTGCTGATAGATTCCAGAGAGCACTCAAAATACTTTTTAAGGTGGATTCCTTTTTGACCAGCATCGAGGCTTCCATGAGAGTGGTAACTGCGCCAACTTCTCGTAAAGTCTTTTTACTGGCAAGATCAGCCCGCCATGATAAATTACGTAGCACACTAGCGGCAACTTGACACAAGTCTTCATTCGGGGACCGTAGCTGTCCAACAAGAGCTTCCATGCTAGTCTTCATGGAACACAACAGTGCCTTATTTGTCCCGTCTCCAAATGTGAGATTGGTTAATGCCATACAGGCGTACCTCCTCATTGTAATGTTGTACTGCTCAGCTGTGTTGTCGTGAATTAGTTGATCAACCTCCAGTAATTCTGCGATGGCCTGGAGACCTCCTGGAAAGTAAACCAAAAACATAGTGTGAATATTTAAAAGTAAATTTCTTACTTATGATTGATTGATTGGTGTTTAACGTTGTACTCAAGAGTGTTTTACGTATACGACGGAGGTGTACTCCAACAGTAAATAGCCACACTAACACAACCATAAAATGTAAAGTGTTTTGCTCTGTTGGAAAATTTAATTTTCCTCCAATGCTAAGTAAAGAAAGCATGATTATGCTCGAAACATGCTGCCCTTAGCCAGAGGGCTCATGTAAAAATTGACTTATACATCCTGGGAGGGTGTTTTGAGCTACCTACAAGTTTGTAGTGTGGCTCCACAAGAGACCAACCTCAGAAATGGGTTTGCTTGATTGGTGTTTAACGTCACACTCAAGGGTCTTTCACTTATATGACGACGGATAATATGCTTCTTACTCTGCCTAACTAAATACAGTGGAAAACCAAGAGGAAACCTCTTGAAAACCACCTCATGTGATAGCCGAGTCACCTCATGTGACACCGTCATTTACCTGAGGTCCGCTGGGAGACTTGAACCGGTGCGTTACATTGAAGGCGGATCAACAGTCCGATACTCTAGCCACTGAGCCACGGCTGGGGCCCCACCAAAGCTTTAGCACCCCTCAGGAAATAAAGGTTTGTTTGGTAAAGCAAGGCAAGTTTTATATTTTATTATATTTTCCAGACTTACCTAGAGTGCAAATGGCATATCTATGTTCCTCATCAAAGGAGAGTTTCATCAGAGCGGCTATAGCCGGCCCAGGATGGTGGTCGATGTCGGAAGATTTACCTGGAAAATAAATCAAATTTAGGTAAATTATTTAATTATCCAATATCAAGGTATTTCGATTATTTATAAATTTGCCATTGCAGCTGTATAGTAGAAAACCCATGCTAATGTCTGCGTCGACAGGTGGCGTCAAACGGCCTCCTTGTTGTTTAAGTTGTACTCAAGGATATTTCACTTATATGTTGATTTTAAACTTTGGGTGTCCCATGAATAGGTGAAAACGGTTTAATATTAACTATCAGCATCTCAGAAGAAACTACCTACCATATATTTTAGGTCACCAATAAGGTCAAAGTTTTATTGAAAACAAAAATTGATAATTTATTCAATCCACAATAAGATAGCTTATTTTAAACTTTCATTTGCTCGTTTTTTACACAATACTGAAGGTTATTCAGCAATGACTGTGCTGTCTGTCACTGGCAACTTTAACACACAGAGGTTTTGAGGGCAGCCAAAGGGGACTGGAATTTATCAACAATATTCGTGAGAAATTCGGGTTTACAGCAATGTGCTTACCTGCCCATGGGAACAGCCGTTCTTATTTAATATTTCTTTGACTGATTTGGGTTTTAGCCGTACTTAAAGTTATTTTATTCATATGACGGCGTGCCAGCCAAATAGGTGGCTTATTTCATTACCTGATTTCTCCTCCAGTGATTCCGCTTCGAACAGATCACGCAGTTGATCACAGTGAGCACGGATCTGTTCTAAAAGTCTGAGCACTCTCGCTTCACGTCTCCCACGCTTATCGTCAGGGTGGGAATGTACGATATTATGAAGAGCTGCCGCGGCACGAGCTCTAGCTGGCTTACTTCCCCTTGTATTACCCAGGAGGCCAGACTCCTTATCGCTCCCATGAAGTAGTTGAATCAACAGCGGCATGCATCCTGAAAACAAACAAGAACCCAGTTAAGAATATGATATAATTTCATGTCAGCAGCAAGTGTTTAACTTAACGCTTGCCGGGGGCAACCAAAAATACACCAGGGCAAACTGATCTGCTATTTGGGTTGCCCTGTTTGGGAAGTGAAAATTGAATTTAACTCTTTTGTCTGAGTTCATGTTATCAACACATAAACCAAAATTTCACCTCATTTAATAAAAACTTGAACCCTGGTTCTAAAACAGTTAATTTTCAACATAACTTCCATAACTTTTACATTTCACTAAGAATTTTGTGAAGGCAAGAATAAATAAATAATATACCATATCTTTTTGTTGATGGCATAAACATAAGCAAAATAACTAGTTATACAGAAGTTTAATAAAACAAGGTTACAATTCTCAAATCTTCTCAACCAGACTCTTATTATGTTTGTTTGATTGGGGTTTTACGCCGAACTTAAGGTTATTTCACTCATATGACGGCGTGCCAACCCAATGGGTGAAGGATGCCACTGGCAACAAACAATGACAAGATACAAGAAAATCACAGGATGCTACAACAGCTCCTTGTTGCCCCTTAGCTCCGAGAGCACCAAGGCAACACGAAGCTCCCTCCAAGACACTTATATGTGGCATTCACCAAAATGTCTTCAACAGAGAATAAGAAAAACATACATTAGTGTTGGTCCTGTAACCCAAAGGTCCCGGCTTCAAATTCTCGTGGAGGCAAGCACTTTTTCTCTTTTAATTCGTTTGTTTGTTTGTTTGATTGGGGTTTTAAGCCGTACTTACTGTTATTTCACTCATATGACGGCGTGCCAATCCAAGGGGTGAAGGAAACCACTCCTGACGCCACTGGCAACAAACAATGACAAGACACAAGACAATCACAGGACATAA
>JAUELC010134100.1:0-18077 GCA_031471745.1 Cryptochiton stelleri
AGCAGCTACCGGGGTTAATTAACCCAGTATATTAGACACAGTTGAGATATTTGTATTTTTCTGAGATGATCTTGTCTAATTGAAAAGTGATCTCTTCATGATTTTATTAATGAAGTCAACATTCAGTAGGCCTATCATTTGTGCCAATTCAAAGACCATACAGAAGTCGTCGGACAAGGTCAAGTCACTCATATGATGGCGTCCGAGCCCAATTGGCGAAGAAGCAACCCTCGGCAACACTGGCAGCACCATCATTTGTGCAAATTCAAAGACCATACAGCAATACTATTTTGAATAATACATGAATATCCCAATCATTGTCTATTCAACTTAAGGAGGCCAACACACAAAGAAACCAAATAAACGACGTGGAATGCTAAAGCAGGGCAATATACATTAACGGTACTTATGTTCTTATAGATCCGTGACATGTCTTAAAATGGGCGTGAACGTTTCGAGCAATTTGCTCTGGCTGTTACGTAGTCTTGTAGCTGTTATTAACCGTATCGTGTTTAGAATATGTCTGACAAAGGGAACACACAATTTTCTTTCAAGGGCCAAGGATAAGTTCCATATGAGCACTAGTAGACTGATATGATTGAGAAGAGGGTTTTTCAACAACAAGAGTCGGGATCGTTGAATCGTCCAACTTTGATCAGACCGACACTCAAAATCCGTCAATAATTTACCAGTTCCTCGGCATCTTTGTGCGAGATCATACTGGGTTTCTCCAGAATGATCCAGAACCAATTTTAATATGTTTAACAACTGTAATACATACGCTGAGCTATCTGATTTCCGTACACCAGGTATCATAACGGACACTTGAACTGAGATTGAAGGTGATTTCATTACTACCGCTATGGTTCTGTCATATTATTCAAATCTGAGGTAATTAACAATTGTACATACAGTAAATGACATATCCCTCAATTCGACGGACAAGGTCAAGTCACTCATATGATGGCGTGCCCACCCAATGGACGAAGGAAGCCACCTTCAGCGACACTGGCAGCAGCCAATGACAAGATGCAAATCAAGCACATTACATGATACTTTGTGGAAGATAGCAAAGTGTGGAACAACAACACAGCTTCCGGTTACTATTAGCACTGAGAGCACCGGGGCAACATAAGGCTCCCTCCAACCGCCCGCTTCACACAACAGCATACGTCTGCAACGTTACAAACATAATCATCAAGACATACTTTACATCGATTTCAGGGACTGTATGAAATGTGTAGGTCGGGTCCAATACTGCCGCGGTGACCAGGAGCTACCAGGTATCGTAATATCTTTATATGAACTATGTTAGAGGGTTCCGTACACACGGTTCTGCCAGTTACTTCCAATGAAAGCCAAATAACAATTGTCTAAACAGTAAATGATAGATCCTTCAAGTCAACGGCCATACAACAAATTTTAAAATGCATAGAATTGTAAAATAATGGTGCGCTAGAAACAAATCCAATAAGGCGTATTCTATGTTGATATTAACAATTGGCAGTAGACTATGTAAGTAATATGCGTTTCGTGTACAGTGGTTAAAATGAAATATATAGCAGGTGATGGCAAATTGCCAAGCTTTTCTTTCGAGTCTTCTTGACATAAGTTCAAGTGGGGAATCGTGAAACTTATTTGGAGAAGCACAGAAATTTTAATCACAAACATATAAGCTAAAAATGAGACTGATTAGGAGGTTTTGTATGTGCGCAGGTTTACCATTATGCATATCATAAATGGGACAAAAAAAGCAATCCACTAAAACATTTTTTTAATCAAACAAAGCACTCGTAGTGTTATAATGAAACCCAGCAATTCATTAACAAACATATAAATGTAAAAGAAACACATCCTCTGACAAAGCTCCTAGACGATTTTTTATCAATTGTATTGCTCTATCATTTTCAGATATCTCTATATATGTGACATTATCGTCACGAAAGTTGAGCCTTTGACAGAATTGAAACAAAACAATCAACTGTATCCCCATTTTAACCAGAAATGCATGAAAGTATTTAAATTCATATAGAAGAATAACCGAATCAAAATACTGGATGCTAGTCAGTGATATTGTTTGTTCGTTTGATTGGGGTTTTGCGCCGTACTTAAGGTTAATGCTAATTAGAATCCTTTGGTATATCTGGAAACTATTTCAAATTCTTCCAATCTTATTTGAGCCACAGATTCCAAAGAACTGTGATCAATGGAAAGTGTTCAGAATGGTCACCCGTACTGTCGGGCGTACCTCAGAGGTCTATTATAGGGCCGCTGCTTTTTATTTTGTATATAAATGACTTGTCCGACTGTGTTTATGACTCTAACATATCTGTATATGCAGATGACTCAAAATTGTACAGATCTGTAACATCTATCTCCAATTGGGTTTTACTTCAAGAGAATCCCAATAGAGTCGCTGAATGGTGTAATAAATGGAGATTGTCTTTGAACAGTGACAAATGTAGTTGTATTTCATTCACAAACAAAAGTAATAAACTCATTACCGATTATTCTATAAATGATGTTGTCATAGAAAGAGTAGATACTATCAAAGATGTAGGAGTCAAACTGCCTGATACGTTGAGTTAACCCAATGATATTTCAAATATTGTAAATAAGGCTTTTTGTAAAGATATTAAGAACGTTAACACTCTTAGATCCTTGCATATAACTTTAGTCCGTATTCATCTCGAGTGTTGTTATGTGATATGATCGCCCTGCCGGAAAGTGTACACAGACAAAATCGCACGTGTTCAGCGGCAATATGTAAAGTATCTATGTTTTAAAACCAATGCCATATACTCCTCGTCAGAATACGAAATTCTATGCAAACATTTTAACTTGCCGCCCCTCCATCTGAGAAGGAAGGTTTTGGATGTCATTTTTACACAAATGTGTTCACTCAACAATTGATTGTTTTTTATCTTACTTGTCATGTTGTTTTTAATTTTTCACGTGTTTTAAGAAACAGTCTGACTTTTAGATTACCCAATTGTAAAATCAACGTCTTCAAATCTGATTCAAGTTTAGACATTTTTAGCAATTTTAACCAATTCAAATCTTCTGTGATAAGCTACGTTTGTACATAGTTTTTCATATTTTTATTTTATTTTATGACTAGTGTTACCTAATTCTATGTAAATCTTACTATTTAATGTTTATTTGTTAATATCATTAATATCATTGTTAATTGTTATCGAGCCAGTTAATGGGCAAATGTGGCCTGTTGGTTTCTGATGTGATAAATAAATACATAAATAAAAAGTTCACTTAACTGACGGCGTGCCAGCCCAATGGGTGAAGGAAACCACCCCCGATGCCACTGGCAACAAACAATGACAAGATACAAGACAACCACGGGACATAACAGGACGCCACAGCAGCTTAGTGTTGTCCCTTAGCTCGGAGAGCACGAGGGCAACACGAAGCTCCCTCTAACCGCCCGCCTAGTCAGTTATAACTATGTTGTATATAACTTTTAAAGTGCCGCTTTAAAAAACGAAAACAAAACGAAACAGAAATCCATCTTGTGGCGCGGAAAACGCTTGGGAGTATACTATTTCCGTAAAAGCCTCCATAAAAACAGCGCCGTGCTTAAGTGTACTTGCAAATATAACTACTCAGCTTCTTGATTACTATCACGGATTTTACTCTATGTGCCACCATACTGGAAGAAACATGATCAAGTGATTTGTGTCTTTTTACTCTAACGTTAATAACAGGATGTCAGACATAGACAGTACTTCGAAACGAGGCTAATTAAATATGCGTGGTTTGTTTTTTTTAGATAAAGATAATCTTCTACAGTAAATATTCCCTTGTTACAGACTGGTGTTACTCCGCCTTGGTTTATCATTCCACTGAAGTTTAGACATATTAGGACCAGCAAACCCACTACGTACTATTCGGTATGACGCGTTTAAGACCATCCTTGTAAAACTTCATCCTTTCCTTAATCCTGTGTGTTGAAACAATACCATTGACGAGAATTTGTATTTTTAAACATATAGGACTTAAACGAAAACCAATCTGATGATTAACCCGTACTGAGCGTAAATCGCAATGCATGTCAGCCAATTTTAGTCGCCTTTCCTCTCCTGTTTCCGTAGTCTTATGCGACACACTGTGAATTGTAGCGTTACTTAAACCTCTTCTTGTGTCAGTATTCAAGATGTGCATATATTTCAGAACCAACTTCTTTGCTCAAAATACGACACACGGATACCACATTACAACATGCAATTTCTGTTATTGGGGTTTTCTGGCCGCTTTTGTAATAAAAGGGAGGTGAAAATAACTTAAAGAATTAAATTTCAGCCAGGTTGTATTGGTAGAAAATCGAGTTTTAAGCAACAAAACAATGAGGCTGTATCGAATTCCTGTTCACATTTCACAGCAAGTATACACATATTCAGCAGAGTTTTGTTTGTTATTTAGATTTAACGTTGTACGAAACAAAATATGGTATTAAGTCGCAGGTGACCACCACAAGCTAGCCTGATCTAATCACATGCGACAGACAGAAACATATATAAAGAAATGTTTAAAAATCCACTACACACATGAAGAGGTCTACTGGATGTAGACGGAAGCTCGTGTATATTTATTTACTTATGTTGTTAGTCTATAAGGTGCCAAATAACTCCCCTTATATATTACA
This sequence comes from Cryptochiton stelleri, assembly GCA_031471745.1. NCBI lineage: Eukaryota > Metazoa > Mollusca > Polyplacophora > Chitonida > Mopaliidae > Cryptochiton > Cryptochiton stelleri. The sequence goes on from JAUELC010134100.1 coordinate 4,661, forward strand.
AAATATGTAACCGTTCATCAATATAACAATCACATATTCACATATCCCACTAACACAACTCAAAAAAGGAAGACAGAAATATAGCGAAACGAATTTAAATTTGCAAATTAAATAAAAAAAAGTTATGTTACATTAAACAAAACAGTTTTGTAATCTTGCCAAACAAAGACAATTTGTTTTTCAAAACTAGAAAGTTAGACAGCATAGGTGACAGACAGGATTACTATTTTTTCTCTTAATATTCTATTCTAGTGTTAAACTCACGCTAACTGACATCAGCCGTCATTTGTGGTGGCAGGCCTGAGATAAGATAATCCCTTAAACACGGCAATTGCGTCACATTCATAGGCAACTTTGTCTGAGTGGTGGAACTGAATTTAAATTATATAACGCGGTCAAGGGATGCCTCTACATCTATCAAACAGTGGACTCAATCTTGTAAGAGAGAATTGTCGAGATAAATATTTGACCGTTTCTCCACTCCTAATCTCAGCATGATGTTCGGGCAGAACCGTCTCCATCCCTAATCCAGTTTCCATACAAAACAGAAAATAAGTCCTGTGCGATAGGAAGTCCTAAATCGATCACCGTATTCGTTATACATTTTCATTACTGCATATTTTATTTCGGATTTGTATGAAAAAAAATATAGAGTTTTCAAATTACATTAGTAAAATAACTTTCGAAAATGTATTTCTCATAACGATTAATTTAGCACGAAGAGGAATTCGCTAACAATTGCATTTCACGTGGAGAAGTGTTCTTTTTCTAATAGCTAGTTTATTCGTAGAACTAGCCGTATTTCGACAGTTGATAATGCGTTTGCGTTCATTGACATATTGTTCAAAACTATATCCCTGTAATGTTTATTTCCTCTAAGCTGCCTTAACAGCTGGGTTGTATGTCAATAAGTAGTTAATAAAGCAACCATTGGCGACTATGTCTTCTAAAACAGTGTCCGTTGTGATGCACTTTGTATTTAAGTGTCAATTAGCAGTGTTTGCCGGGCTTGTTTCGGATTTTACTCTATATGCAATTGTCAAAATAATCGTGAACATTGCTTTTATTTATTTAAAGACACATGTGTTATGTTTTATAAATCCATCTTCTTGATCACATCTTATATTATGTCTATTTAACTGGCTGGACTTCCACTGAATTATCTCCCCTTTCTCAACAAGAACAATATACAAAGTGGGCGTCTGTGTTATTAGATGCTTAATACAAATGGAACCCATTATGATGACTGATAGAACAACAACATGGGCAGTATTTTGGGAAGATACCAATACGCAGTAACGTATTTCCTATTTATTGATTGGCTATAAAACAATACAATGGAATGTAGGAGGCTCGTGAGTAGGGGTGTCGGAGTTATACTTTATATTAATAATAATACTATGACATCTCCCCCTTTTGAAGATAAAGTGAACAGATGAACGTAGAACAAATTTATGAATTTAAAACAGCTAGAACTACTGATCAATAAGAACGGAATGATTTTTGATCATATAAGTTTAACTAATAAATCTGAAATAAATGTAAATTATTGTTTTGTTTATAGAGTCTCTTGTACCAAACAGTGTTTGTTCAACAGTTTACATTTACATATGATAGTCATCAAAACGTTAAGGAAGTTTTACTTGTCATCCGCGTAGAGTTTGTTTTTTTTACTGATGGTGGCTTCTCACACTGATTGTTTAACTGAGATAGTGGTTGAATTGACACTTCAATTCGGGTGTCTGGTTCAATTGCTGGACCTAACACAGGTGGTGTTTTCTCCCTGGTTTTGCGTAAGTCACGCCTATTTGTTCGATACTTTGATATTTCGGGTGTGGTTACGATTAAAGCTCTTGGTGCCGAGTCTTTACCGGTTAAAACTGCTGGAATGCATTCATTTTCCTTTCGAAGACGGGCTGTGTCATCAATGAGTGTGGGAAGTGCCCTGGCTGTGCGATCAAAATAAAACCTCTGTGTAGTCTGGCGCTTGTTTAGTTGACTCTTGGCATCCTGTATAACTTTAGGTTTTAAGGTTGAATCAACGGTAGGTAAGTTGTCCCTAAGACTTCTACTCCTTATTAACTGAGCTGGCGAGTAATCCATTCCTGACACAGGTGTATTGCAATAATGCAATAATGCTAGATGTATGTCAGTATTGTCATAGTTTGCTCTCTTTAACATTGTTTTGATTGTTTGTACCATTTTTTTACTCTGTCCGTTTGACTTCGGGTAGGTCGGGCTTGAGGTAACTATAGTGAAAGTCCAGGATTTTGAAAAATTATGCATTTTGCGACTGTTTAAAGGCATGTTGTCAGCAATTTGCGTTTGAGGTATTCCGTGACGTGAACATATTCATTGCATATGCAATATCAAAGTGCTTGCCGTTTTATCTTTTAAGAGACACAGTTCTGTAAATTTGCTGAAGTGGTCCACTACCACTCAATAGTAATTGTTTTTTAAAGTCATTATATCTGACCCCACTTTTTGCCAAGGAAGATATGGAACTGAGTGTGGCAACAATGGTCTTTAGAATTTTCATTTCTGTATTCGGCACATGTAGAACACTTTGATACAATGTTTATTATGTCACTGGTAATTCCTGGCCAATACAAAACTGACCTAGCTCGAGATTTACACTGTTCCATGCCCATTTGTGTTGCATGAACTAGTGCTATCCTTTCAGGTCTGAGTTTGGTTGGAATAATGATCTGAATGTCTTTCATTAACAGTCCTTCAGCTTCATGAATTCCATCTTTGAAAAACCAGTATTGAGATATCAGGGGAGAGCACTTATGTTTTTGATATGGCCATCTCTCATGGAAAACTCTTCATAACTCTTGCAGCTCAGAGTCTGGTTTATAAACTTCACAGATCTGTTGAAGTTTAGCAGGTGCTACAGGTGAGTTTGTAACGAGGCTGTGAACTGTGACTTTTATGTCGTCATGGAAACTGTTGTTTTCCATTTTTACTGGTAAATAAGCACGTGACAAAGTGTCCGCGGCAGACATATATTTAACTGGTGTATATGTCACATTTACAGAATATTTAGGTAGTCTCAATAACATTCTTTGTAGATGAAGTGTGGCTTTACTCAGAGGTTTTTTGACAACTGCTTCTAATGGTTTGTGATTTGTTGGAATTTCTACAGTGGTTCCATATATGAACTGGTGAAATTTTTCACACGCGTTAACTATGGCTGCAAGTTCTTTTTTCTATCTTTGCATAATTATACTCTGCTGGTGAAAGTGACCTTGAAGCGTAGGCAACTGGGTGGTCGTCTTGAAATAAACATGACCCAATGCCGTTTTGAGAGGCGTCCGTTTGAATACGAACAGGCGTTTGGGGTCAAATAATTTCAGTACTGGTTGACTTGTGAGAATGTTTTTAATGTTCTCAAGTGCTGTGTCTTTTTTCAGAAGATATCTGAGTGGAACTGTAATCTCAGATGTATTGGGAATAAACTTTGACACATAGTTTAACATCCCCAACAACCGTTGTACAACAGAGTTACAGAAAGGTAATGGCATTTCTGTAATAGCTCTTATTTTGTCACTATCTGGTTTAAGTCCTTCATGTGACACTATAAAGCATAAGAATTTCACCTCAGAAACACAATTTGAATATGTCAACATTGGACAACGTATTGTTCTCTGGCCATCACTCAAATGTCAATGAGTGCTTTATTATGTTCGGCTTCATCTTTGCCTGAGACTATGATGTCATCAACAAATATTTCTACATTGTCAATGTCACCAACTATTTGTTGGTTTCGTTTTGAGAACATCTCTGATGCTGAATTTATACGAAATGGCAATCGGTTAAAGAAGTGTCGCCCAAATGGTGAATTTAATGTTGTAAAGAGAACACTTTCTTCATCTAAGGGTACCTGCCAATAGCCATCTTTTTCATCACGGATAGAGAAGACTTTCTTATTATTCAGGCGACTGGCCATGGATTCAACTATCGGCATAAGAAACGGTTCCCTTTGAATGGCTTTATTTAAATATTTTAGATCAAGGCAGATACGTAGAGATTGTAGAGATTACCCAAGAAGTAGGCTTTTCAACTTTTTTAATAACACCTTTTTCACCCATTTTGTCCAATGTCTTTTTGAGTTCATCCCTTAATGTATATGGACCTTTCTTGGTGCGTGTTTAAAATGTGGCACTGTGGGGTCCATTTTAATATGGTATGGTTTATCAAAATACCCTAGTCCTGTAAACACATCAGAGTATTCATTCAGAAAACACTCTTTGGTGGGTGTGTTTGATGCTGAGTAATTGAGTGACTCAGCTTTTTAAGTCTAATATTGGTGGAGACTTGACATCAGCCACAGTGAAGTCTATGCTTTGTGAGATTCTTCTTGTAAGTTGTGTTTCCTGCAGGCTTAATTTTAAAGTTGCCATATGTGAACAGGATGCTACTTGTTTTGTGTAACACTGTTTTTTTCTTTCAGGGTTTTGTATGTGTGGAGAGGCAAGATATTGGCGTCTGTCACTGTATCAAGTTTGAAAGAAATGTTCATGCCATTCATATTTAATGCTTTTTTTTCGACGATTTACACACATTGTCTGTGTTGACTGATTCAATGAAGAATTCTGTGTCCGATTCACTATCTTTTGTGTTGTTGTTTTGTACTGAGTGAACTTTGCTTTTTGCTTGATGTTTATTTTTATATTTCTTTGCGCTCTTACACTCAGATGAAAGCGATTTTTTCCTTTACATTTTGAACATGTTCGTCCATAAGCCGGCAACTTCTAGGTCCATGGGGCGTACCACAGCGCGAACAGTTGTGTTTTATTCTCGTTTGACTACATGCACCGGAACTGGATCACTGGCCTGTCTCTCAATAGTCTCTCTTTTACACGCAGGTCTGAGTTAACGAATACTAGTCTATCTCTGACAAAATGTTCTGTTTAATCACTGCACTCACACGATTTTACTTTCGTGCGTAGCTCTGCTACAAATTGATCAACAGTCTTGTCGTTTTGTTTGGTCTCCCAAAATACATATCTGTCAAATAAAGTGTTATTTCTTGGACTGCAGTAGTTTTCTAACTTACTGATAATAACTTCAATGTCATTATTGTCTTCACTTTCGTTAAAGGTGAATGTGTTGAAAACTACTAGGCCGTCCTCGCCGATCACGTGCAGCAGCATGACAGTCTGGCGTTCTGCTGGCTTGTTTGAAGCTTCGGACGCAGTTATAAACAATCTGAAACTCTGAATCCATCGCCGCTAATTGTCTCTGATATTTCCCTCAAATGGAAAAGCTTGGGGAGGTTTACAAGTTTCCATATTTTAGCTTGTTTTACTTCTGACACCATATGATCGAACTACAAAGTGGACAGTATTTCGGGAAGATACTAATACGCAATAACGTATTTCCTATGTATTGATTGGCTAATAAAACAATACAATGAAATGTACAAGGCTCGTGAGTAGGGGTATCGGAGGTATGCTTTATATTATGAATAATACTATGACAGTGACACTTCATGTTAACCATGGTATATATATTTGTTGAGTGCGTGAGTATTCTTAAACTAATTAGAAAAAAACGATACGCTACAAGATTAAAATGAATGGCCTGCATGACCGAAATTATCATAAACGAGAGCTCAAATGAGTCGCAATATACTCCCGGAAAAAAAATCATATTGTGATCATTTAGCTATCTGAATTAATTTCAATTTGATTCCTTAATTGATTGGTGGTGCCACCTGTAGGCTGACATGTCAAGCTCAATCCCGTACAACATCTTGCTATATACAATACTTATACCAAGTTTAATTAGACTCTGATGAGCAGTTTTTCAAGTTAACTGCTTGCAACAATGTTTATTGTAAATCTTAGCCACAAGTTGACTACACCAGTAGACATACATCCACCAAACTTAATCCCATGCGGCATCTTGCCACATAAAATATTTTTCCAAGCTTGATAAGAAATCGATATTCGGATTTCAAGTCAACAGCTTGAAACTTAATTAGACTTTGTCACGAGGTGGCGTTACCTGTGTGCGGACATATGCACAACTCAATCCCAAGCGACATCTTGCCAAATGGAATATTCCTACCAAGATTGACTAGAGTTTGATAAGCGATTTTTTTCAAGTTCACGACCCGAAACGAAAAAGGAGCAACGGGTGCACATACAGATGGACAGACAAGGCGTAAACAAAACAAACTCTACAATGCAACATCTTGCCACGTACATAGAATACTTTTACCAAGCTTGATAAGAATCCGATAATCGGATTTCAAGTTAGCAGCTGGAACATTTATTAGACTTTATCACCAGGTGGCGCCACCTGTGTGCGGACATACGCCCAAGTCAATCACAAGCGACATCTTGCCACATGAAATATTTCTACCAAGTTTGATTTGAGTCCGATAAGCGATTTTCAAGTTAACGGCCGGAATCAAAAAAGGAAAGAAGGATGCGAATACAGACGGACAGACAAGGCGTACATACATCAAACTCTTCCACGGAACATATTGCCACATAGAATACTTTTACCATATTTGATAAGAATCCGATAATTGGATTTCAAGTTAACAGCTTGAAACCAAATTTAGATTTTGTCACCAGGTGGCGCCACCTGTAGGAGAAAATATGCCAAACTCAATCCAAAACGACTTATTGCCACATGGAATATTCCTAACAAGTTTGATTTTAGTCCTATAAGCGATTTTCAAGTTAACGGCCGGATGTGTATAAAGATTTCAACATCGTATGCATATTTCACTTTTTATTGATTGACAGCTATATAACAAATTCTATTGTTGTAAGTCCTCAGTCAGCTATTGTTATTCTAACGAGAGAATAATCGTGAAGGACTGTGTTTCTGAAACTTTGTTGACAATAAGTGTATGCTGCATCGTTATTATATTTTATGAGATGATATCATACTGTCCCACTATATATTTAGCATTCTAGTTCCCGCGAGACTTGCCTTCTCAGAGATTGAGAGCAAGCTCTAGGATATATACCAGCCATCCCCCCAAAAATTTGGGGGAATTTGAAAGCATACCAGTTTGTTACTCTGGCACTTTTTGCGCGGATTTATGCCATTATCTTTCTTGTAAAAGTTATCGAAATGTTTTTTTAAAAGAATAAAACAATAAACGGTGCACAGTGGGAACAGAAATAATTTTTATTGTATTATTTGCACTAATCACAAATTGTCTCCCTTGTTCTATTATGGCCTTGGTATATGTTAGACCTGAGTGAGTCATCTCACGGCTGGGGTTGAGCTGGTGTCAATCAATTGAATATAAATAGCTAGGTGATTAGGTGAAATACACAAGTGCCAGGCGGATTTGATATCAGGACAATACACAATTTTGCAGATTAATGGGTGTGGTCTGCGGGGAACCTTGTCTCGAGCGATAATCCCAGTAAATCCCAACACTTTGTTAATGACTTGCAAATGTTCACAGAAAAACTAATTAATAAGCTTAAATAAATCAGAATTTCAAAATAATTTTTTCCCAAGCATAAAGTTTAAATACTAAACTTTTAATCTAAGTGATAATATTTGTTTTGTTCATTTTGAGCACAAGGGGCCAGCAAGACCTAAAGGTAACTTACTGTTTAAAGCCTTTTAACATTCATACAATGTTATTTTCAAATTGAAAACACTAACTGTTCCCATGACCAATTGAAATGGATGCCAGTCCTATTTTTTTTTAAAAATAATCTTTACATGATATTTAACTTAAAAGATTATTCCTAGGTATGTGAGAATATCAAGCGTCCTTTGGTTCTTTCTTTTTCATATAATCAGACAGAATGGAATATCCAACTCCCAGAGTCATGGCGCCGACCACCATTCCTTGCGCGACAACTCTCAACTGCATCAGATAGAGAGAGGTAGACATTTGCCCTCTGTTTTTGTATTTGTAAGCCCCATACCCACAGGCTGCCAGTAAACCAGCAATACCTTTTAAAACAAACAAAGAAACATATAAAGTGTTCCATTATCCCTTTAAAAGTTTAAGTACTTAAGAAAATTGTTTATTTGATTGGAGTTTTACGTAGTTATTTCACTAATATGATGGCGTGCCAGCCCAATGGGTGAAGGAAACCAACCTCAATGTCACTGGCAACTAACAATGACAAGATGCAAGACAAGTATTGTGCAGGACATAATACATGGTGCAATACGATAAAGTGCCAGGGCAACATGAAACATCTTACTTATTTACTAAAGGTGCCATGGGACATTTAGAAGCTGGTACATGAACAGAACATGATAGCAACCAAATATGGATAAAAACATCTGATTTTATTATTCCACAAAGTTTCTTGTGTGGAGACAGAAACCATTATCAAGTCAATAATTTATTATAAAGAAAATTAAGTTATATAAAACCGTGGAAATTTGTCAGTTTGCTATAATTATACTATACTACTATATTATAGTTGCCTTGGGCTAATAACCTTAATTGTTTGATTGTTTGTTTGATTGGTGTTTAACATCCCAATGATTTTTCACTTATATGGCGATGGTGTCAGTTTCAATGGTGGAAGAAATTGGGCAACGCCCAGAGGAAACCATTCCAACTCCCATAAGTCACCGCTAACTTCCCCACCTACTGATGTGATCGAGCGTGGTAGTCCCCATGAATAGAATTGGTGAGAAGAACAAAGGTTACGGACATGAGCCACTCAGGACTTTATCCCCCCTCCCCCACACACACGAGCCCATGCAGACAAGAACACCCCCCCATGGGGGTGTCTGTAGGTGTTGGGTGTGTGGTAAAGTTCGAGGGGTTGAGGGTCACCTACATTTGAGGACCATCGGTACGAGAGCTGTACGTCTGGTATGTACCCACAGCCATAGACTTGACAAAAGAAGTGTGTTGCTGGTAAAGATAAACCCACACAACCAAAATAGCTGGTACAGCCAGTGACCTACCAATAGGGACAAATGGGGCTTCTTTTGTTTTCCTCCACAATTTTGATCCATCATCTTCTTCGTATGGAGTTGGGGCCAGTACTGGTTTTGATGTGGGAGTTGCCATTGTCTTTAAGTCTTTGCTTAGAAATAAAAACAGTGTCTGAAACCAAAAATAAATAATGAAGACCACTTAGTTTTCATGTGACAATATACAGTGCATCATTTTAACACAAAACTTTCACAAGTCACCTCACTATTGTTATACTTCCTGTTGGGATTTAAAATGGTTCCAATTTCCCTTCTCTCTTGTTTGTTCATAAATTTACAAAGAGAGCTTTACATATCAGTTTCTCAGATCTGCCTGGTCTTCAAGCATATAACATATCTTGTTAGTTAAATACTAGAATTGTGTCTGTGACCCACGGCTGCTCCCGCAAGAGGTGAATCATTTTGGGACACAAAAGTTCAGTTTATGGTTCATAACCCAACTTTGATAATATAACCAGTCATTCAGTCAAGATGCTATAATGTAGTACCGGTAGTTACAATTCAGAGAAAACAAAATCCTTTTATTGCATGTGGCTGTGTAGAACAGGGTTCGTACACTTAAAGAGAATGAAAATTCCATGACTTTTCCATGACTTTCCAGGCATTTCAAACAAAATTCCATGACCAAAATTTGAGCATTATGACAAATTTTGGACAGACGAATTGTGACTTTTATTCTCATCACAGCCGACCGGGTTGTCAGAAGCTGTAAAATTAATGGGAGATACAAACAAGTCCAGACCTGCACGGCTACCCTGGAACAAATTTATGTGTAGAAACTGTTTTTTAAATGAGAAATTTTCTAGATTTATGTGTATTTTCAATTTTGTTTTTTAAATTGAGTATTTTCTGTCGTTTGCGTGTATTTTCTGACCTTTATTTGTATTTGCTTATTTTATGCAAAAAAAGTAATTAAAACAATAACAAAATGACGCAGGGATTGATAGAAGTTACGTTTGGCGGCCCATACTCCACACCCATATTGAATTAAAAGCTCAATTAATGTAGACAAATTTAACTCGCCCTTATTTTTTCTACTCAATTTTTAGATTATGTTAATTACAGAACAAAAATAACTTTAATCAATGCTTGGAGTTATCCCTTGAGCAGTGAGCATCACACGAAAGTAAATAGCTAACAAAATGTTGCCCAGGCCCCGGAGACCCCCAAGATACATGTAGCTGGAAAGGCATTCTAAGTCATTATTGAGCATTAAAACTCCATTATGTCATGGGTCACTTTCCACAAAGTTTGTGGATTCTTATTATAAATTAAATTATATTTAGACCCATCCTTCATGTATATTAGGCCGATTTGTTCATTCAGTAAAAATTAAAAACACTAACACAATATATGTTGTATTATTTTAAAACATAAAAAGGAAAGTGTTGGAACAGTTCCAGGATTGCTCACAGTGGCACATGTTAAATGGGACAGGTCTGATTTGAAATAAATATAATAAACATGAAAGTTTAAAAAGAATACCAAAATGTTCATTAGTTGTTCTTAGGTTTTACAGGTAATGTAATTTCAAGCAAATAATCCACCATTCTGGAATTAGTCATGCTTTATAGGTAAAGGGCTTTACACCTTTTACTGCTCATCTTTGGGTGGGGTTTTAAATGCAAATTTGACAAGAAAACGTCCATCTGCAGGGCTACTAGATCAGAATGAATAAATATTGTTTGTAAGTGGTTTCGTGTATGTATTCTATTCCTAGGATTAGATAAGGGATAAGTCAGCTGGTGTTTCAATTGAAGGTTGACCATAAAACAAAACAGTTACATCAAATTATAAACTGATAAAATATGCAATCATTTAAAAAATTATGAGCGTGACCATCCACCTGTAAACTTCACGGACTTTGTCCGATAACATGGTGTTGTTGTTGTTGTGTTGACAAAGTGCCTAGATTGTTTAGTAGGTTTAATATTTACAATTTATTACCTGTAGGGAAATCAAAATTTGCAGAGTTTTCTAAATTCTGATCCCTATTCACCTTTAAATTTCCATAAATCGTCTAAATTCATCCCAAATTTTCGTATTGACTTTTATAAGGGAGATAACTCATGTCTATAACTTCTCAAGCGAATTTTGAAACCATTTGAATCCTATCTTTGTAGTTGTAGTTGTGTCTGAGATTAGTTACGGCAAACGATGTGATCAAGAGGTGATTTTGATTTTATGAAATTCAAATAGGCCTAAGTGACTTAGTCTTACATGGACGACTGTGGCTAACCCCTTACAGATCCTCTTTATCACAGACGTATTAAAATAGGGTCTCATGAGTTTGTTATTATTTTTGCGTTTATTTTAATTTCTGGGCGTATATATATGCACTGCTATAATTATTGCGTAGTATTTCAGGTGTTTTGCGTATTCAACGTAACTGCTGCGTACAAAATACGCAGGGCAGGCAGGTCTGCAAGTCTCACAATGTTTGTCCGGCAACTTCATATACGGTTGAAGTCATCCAACCATGTAAGGTAAAACCCGGTCATAACCGCCGGCAGATCAGTTAAATTCGCCTTATAAGGGTATTTATGTTTAATTGCCCTTTTCGGTATACAACGCAACCCATTGAATAGAATCGAATGTTACAACACAACGCCTCACGGATGACTTTGGTAGCCAGCCTGTGTTGAACTTATAAAATAGAAAACACGACAGACATTACATTGAGAGCAAAAGAAACACAAAATTCCATGACTTTCTCTGACCACAGCTTAATTTTTATTTTTCCCTGACTTTCCAGGACCTGGAATGGAAAACATTTTTTTCCATGATATTCCAGAAATTCCATGACCCCTGTTAAAGTCGGGAGCATGTTAGCGTGACCCTGGCTAGCATAACCAAAGCCCACTCTCCGTCCAACCTACACACTCTTGACAACGACTTCTAATCGTACAAACCACCTGTCCATGGCAATCCAGGCAACAGGAATGGAAATCCCAATCAGGCTTGTGTCCGCCACATAATCCACATCTCTTGATCGCCATTTCAATACAATATGCAACGCTTGAAGAATTTTAATAGGCAGTACGCAATCAGTTTCGCGCAAATGTGGTCATTGACTTAGGGTCCAGAGGACGGTTTTCGTTTGAATTCTTCAATATAGCAATTATAATTGCGAAAGTGCATTAGTCAGTGGAAGGTAAGTTTATTGTGTAAGAAATCAGCTCAGAGAGAACCAGGGCACATGAAGCTCCCACCAACCTCCCGACAGTACAACTATAAGTTAAGATTAATGAACAGATGAGACTGAGCATCTATCAGAGTTAGGCTTCTTCAATAACACATTAAATGTTTAAAGAATTAGGCTGTTAGAGCATTTGCTGGTCAGTTGTGGAATTCTTGAGTATTTAAATTATATACCCTATGTCTGAATCCTCTTTATTTATTTTATCAGGATTATACCTCATACCTGTATCATTTGCTTCTCGTTAATAGTCATCGATTAATCAATTAATTGATCAATTGATTGATTGGTGATTAATGCTGTGTTCAAGGATATTTCACTTATATAACAGTGGTGTCTTAAAAAAATAAAAACCCACACTTACACAACCAGAAAATTTGAAGTGTTTTGATCCGTTAAAAGAAAAAAAAATGTTCCTCCAGTCCGTCCATTGCAAAGTTAAGACACTCAGAACATGCTGCCCTTAGCCAGAGGACCAATGAGATATTGAAATCTGTACTCGGTTGAAAAAGCCATAGATAACCAAAATGTATGACATTCTATTAAAGACAGGTATTGTTTAATAAAGCGATTGTTTTGCCTAAATTAATCTTAAATACACTTGTTTGTTTGTATGATTAGGGTTTTACGCCGTATTTAAGGTTATTTCACTCATATGACGGCGTTCCAGCCCAATGGGTGAAGAAAACCACCCCCGACGCCACTGGCAACAAACAGTTACAAAATACAAGACAATCTCGTGACAAAACAAAACACCACAACAGCTTCTTGATGCCCCTTAGCTCTGCTTCATTTTCTTATGAACCCACACCCCAAAAATTAAGTTTGTAGGTATTTAGTAATATATTGAATTAAATTATTGTTTACAAGCATATCATATATACATGTAGCAAATTGAATGTATTAAAATTTTTGGAGCAATATATCATTACCCAGAATTGACAAATTTATAAGTAATTTGTATGTTTCTAAACTAAACTTACCTTCCACTGACTAATGCACTTTTACGCAATTATTATTGCTAAACTAAAGAATTCAAATGTTAACCCTCTTCTGGGCCCTCACTGACTAATGTGAATGGACTGCGCGGTCATGCACAAATCCTATAATAACTTCAGCGGAAATAAGATAACTCTGAAGTGGGGTTGTTAGCTAGCTCTGCCCATCTCCTGTGTGGTGTTATAGTGCGTTAGTCAGTGGAAGGTAAGTTTAGTTTAGAAAAATACAAATTATTTATAAATTGGTCAAGTTTTGTGCACAATA
>JAUELC010134101.1:0-11427 GCA_031471745.1 Cryptochiton stelleri
GTGACTTACAAATGACATACATGTATGACATGTGACATACATGTGTGACTTACAAATGACATACATGTATGACATGTGACATACATGTGTGACTTACAAATGACATACATGTATGACATGTGACATACATGTGTGACTTACAAATGACATACATGTATGACATGTCTGGCATACATAGATACATACAAAGAAACATATGTGACATAGGCTTACCTGTGTGACTTATAAACACGTGCTACGTATGTGGCATAGACATATATACATACATGTGTGGCATGCGTGACATTGACATGTTTGACATACTGCCATTTGTAACATAGATAGTGTGTCATACATGTGTGACTTACAATCATGTGTGATATGCGTGACATAGTCATGCATGACTTACAGACTTGTGTTACATACATACATGTGAAATACAGACATGTGTGACTTACATACATACAAACATGTGTAACATACAGACATGCGTGAAATGGACATGTCTGACCTGCTTACATACAAACAGACATACATATATGCGTCTCATATAGACATGTGGTACATAGACATGTGTGACATACATACATGTGTAACATGCACACATGTGTGATGCATGTGTGACTTACAATAAATGTGTGCAATATGTGACATAGACATATGTAACAAATAGACATGTGTTACATACATCCATGTAAAATAGAGACATGTATGACATACAGACATACATACAAACATACATACATGCATGCATAATACATACATACATACACACAGACATACATACATACATAAATACAAGTGTGCCATGTAGATTTGCGTGACTCAGACATGTCTGTCATACATGTGCGACTCACATACATGTGCGACTCACACACATGTGTGACATGCGTGGCATAGACACGTGTAACATACAAACATGTGTGACATACATGTGTGACCAATACACATGTTATTTGTGACATACAGACATGTGTAACATACAAACATGTGCGAACGTTATAATGCAGTGTTTATTGGTTATGTTACTAGATATAACGTTATAATGAACTGTTTTATGTGTTATATTGACAAATATATTGTTATTATGCAGTATTTGATGTGTTACATTGACAGATATAATGTCATCATGTAGTGTTTTTGGTGATATATTGACAGATAGAACGGTATAATGCAGTGTTGTATGTGTTATATTGCCAAACATAACGTTAGTGTTATAATACTGTGTCTTATGTGTTATATTCACAGATATAACGTTATAATGCAGTGTTTTATTTGTTATATTGTCAGACATAACGTTATAATGCAGTGTTTTAATGTCATATTGAAAGATATAACGTTAAAATACAGTGTGTTATGTGTTATATTGACAGACATAACGTTACAATGCAGTGTTTTAATGTTATATTGAGAGATATAACGTTATTATGAAGTGTTTTATGTGTTATATTGACACACATTGCGTTATCATGCAGTGTTTTGTGTGTTATATTGACACACATAACGTTATAATGCAGTGTTTTGTGTGTTATATGGACACACATAACGTTATAATGCAGTCTTTGATGTGTTATATTGACAGATATAACGTTATAATTCAGTGTTTTCTGTGTTATATTGACACACATAACGTTATAATGCAGTGTTTTATGTGTTATATTGACACATATAACGTTATGATGTAGTATTTCATGTGCTATATTGTCAGCTATAACGGCATAATGCGATGTTGTTAGTGTTATATTGACAGATATAACTTACAAAAAGAAAATCTTGACATTTCTTTCCACTTCTGTCTTGATTGATGAATTTTATTTTTTCCAACATTAAACAGCACACGCTTAAAATCTCTCTTATCGCTACCTGTGGTTCGAGCAGACGATCGTGACGTCATCACCAACCCATCACACCACCCCATCACAATATAACGTCATGACATCATCACTATTACGTCACCCCACTACATATATAGTAACAACAGTATCCCATGATGTATGGAGGAGGAAATGTCCTCCTCCATACATAAATAGTAACAAACAAGGGGGATAACCACACGCCGACTACCCAAAGCACTACTTATTCAGTATGGATGAGCCGTACCTGAGGTGCTTTTTACCTACTACTGAGGTATTCATCTCACTAGGAAACAATCATATAATCGCATGGAGAAAATACATTTTGTCCCAATTGATTTAATCGATATCCGTCTGTCAAAAATATACATTCCTGACATAATTAAAGTGAGCGGTTAACAATAACCGACAATTATTTTTGAACAAGTCCGCCTCTGTGATTAAACAGATTTGCATCAGGGATAAGAGTTCATTTCCAAACAGAAACTTAATGAGGAAATTATCGTTTAAATACGGACACAGGAAAAGGAATATATAGTACGATGTGTTGTCCAGACTACTTTTATGTGAAACGAAAAAGTGGGCTGATCACACCACGAAGTAATGCTATAAGGATAGTGTAGACTTCAGGATAACCAAATAACATTTTAAGTAAGTATTTCGTTATGTAGGGTAAAGTTACGACTTCAATACACATGGATGCATGGTGATTCAATATTTCGGTATATTTTTAAATCATTGTCAACAATCCTTGTCTGAATATATTGAATAAGAATCAAGAATGATCCTTGACAATGGTTTTAAAGTAAACCGAAATATTGAATCACCATGCATACATGTGTTGGAGTTGTAACTCTACTCTACTACTCTACTAGAGTATGTTTCGTTATGTTTTTAAAAAAATGTCGTGTTGTTTTCTCGTGTGTGTGTTCTTCTTTCGAACTTCTTTCTAAATGCATTCCTAAATTCTTATATTAATAATCTAAATATCCTTTTTTTTTGTGTGTGGCATTTAGAAAGCGACCATCAATAGTATTTCGTTATTATAGCATAACACTCTCTTAGTTATAACAGGTTCTAGTTCAGACAAATTTGCAGGCTGAGACCTGTACGGGATTCGAACCCACGATGGATTGATCCATTGATTGGTGTTTAACGCCGTATTCAATTTATTTGTACGCATATGACGACAGTGTACTCCAACATTAAATAGCCACACTAACACAAATATAAAATGTGAAGGGCTTTGCTCTGTTGGAAAATGAATATTCATTCAGTGCTAAGTAAACACAGTATGGCTACGCTTGAAAATGCAGCCCTTAACTACAGGTCCCACAACAAGGGTAACAATAAATGTAACTGAATTAAACTACATGTTTAATTAAATCAATCATAATTTGAATTCAACGTAAAGAGGCAAGGCCCTTTTACATCATATGTTGTCTATCTAAAAACTCTTTGATCCACCGCGGTGAATGACATTGCACATGTTTATAAGACTTTGAACTTTATTGCAACTCAGTTCGCTACTGTGAGATGTAAGGTTACAATGTAACAACAGTAAAAAAACAAACAATGAACGAAAGACTTAGGTGTAAAATAATGTAAAATAAGTTTTATGAATTTACAGCATTTCAAATTAATTCTGATATGTAAGTTTTTATCATGATGTCGGAAAATTTAAATGTATTTGGATATAATATGTAATAATTAGGTGAGAATGATGGTCGATCTATTTTGGAAAAAAGGACATAGAAGTAGATAATGATATTCATCAACTATGGAATTCATTTGGCACATGTCACATAATCGTTCTGTTCTCTCTATATTATTCCAGCGTATAGTTTTTACTGGGAAACTATGGTTAGTGGAAGGAACATTTTTTAATTATTTGTTTGTAGTTTTATGGAAATAAGATCAAATATTTTTCTAAACATAGTTCAGATTTAAAAGTTAAATAAACGTAACGGTTGGAAAATTAACAATTTGAAGCTGCCACTGCCAGATACACTGATCTTTTAATCTTCACTCATCGATTTTTTTTAGATTCTTTAAATTAACATATGCATTTTGACTCTTGATTTTGAATCCTGAAAGTGTGAATCTTGAAGTGGTGAATCTTGAGTGGGTGAATATTGAAGGAATGAATCTTGAAGGGATGAATCTATTAGGGGTGAATCTTGAAGGGCTGAATCTTGAAATGGTGAACCTTGAAGGGGTGTATCTTGTAGGGGATAATCTGGAAGGGGTGAATGTAGTGTATACACTAATACACGACTCACGACCGCTGGGCAGGGCACCTTATAGGAATTAAGACTAATTGCTTTTTTCCCCGCGCTTTTATAGGACTAATTGCTTTTTTCACGGCGCTTTTATAGGACGAGACCGTTTTTTTGGCGACCGGCGAGTCGAGGACTTACACTTGCGACCCGGCTTGTTTAGACTGGATTAATAGAACGGACTGTGTGAGTCGCTGTGAAGCCTTGAGGCCGTAGGCATACTTATCATAGGGTTTGTTTGTCAAATGGTAATGGTGTCAGCTCCAGTAAGCTTTCCTCACACTTTACGTATTCTAATGTTTTATCATCTTTAAAGAATAAAGCTTTTTTCTCTTTCTTTCTATTGTCAACTTTTCCCCTTCTTTTTCTCTTCTTTCTTATGAGTGGTGCTACGATTAGCATCCCCCAAATCATAATAACACATATATGCATACACATACACAAGCATTGTAACACCTCTAGACTTGGAATGAGCTTATATTGTATGAATGAATGAGAATAACAATTATCAGTACCAATTAAGCCATAAATTGTTTTATAAAATGCCAACCGCAGTGGTTGGGATGGTGGTAAACTCTGTCCGTTGTATCTTTCAGGCCATGAATGTATAAGCAAGCACATTTTAAACAAATGTTTTTGTGACAGATTGTGCATGGATACACATCAACTGATACATAGCATATATACCAGTTGGGGACATCCTTCAGGAGAACTTGCATATCTGACCATGCACCAGGAGTTAATAGGCTTTCCATGTCATGCAAAACAACATCATCATCATCATCATGTAGCATGTAAGCATCACACAGTTCAGAAACCTAGCTGTTAAAAAAAAAAGTTCTAATTGTACAGGTATATCTTTTTTATCCTGCTTATGAAGGGTTAAAACTATGTTCTAAGATGTTTTAAGATAACTAATATAATTATAAATGTACTGTAGAGGGTGGAGGTATTCAAAGGGGAAAAGATGGGGCTGTGTTTTTTATGTAAATTGATCGTAGCTCTTGTGCCCAAAGGTCATGGGTTTGAACCGTCAAACCTCTATACAAACCGTTTTTCTCTCTTCCTTTTTGACGAAGGAGTTTTATTTCATTTATAAAATATATAAATATGCTTACATGGTGACGTGTGACCACAGTGTGACCACAGTGCACTAAGGATTGGTGTTATATTATAGCCTCTTCTTGTCCAGGAAACTCACGGTAGAAAGATTTAGCCGCCAACTTTATTCATTAGTACTTTAGTACTTGTTACAGATCTCGTCTTGTTAAACACTTACAAGTCAGAATTATAGATTTAGACCGTTACGATGCGAACCCCGGCACCCTAACCGACTGTACTATAGATACTATTGTTTTACACCGTTATTCGAACCAGGAACCCTATGAATTATAGATAAAAAAAGTATATCATCTTTAGCACCCACCGTGATTAGAGCCTAGTGACCTAAACGTTTTTAAACAGTACTGTTCTATAGATAAAAGAGGTAAATGTCTGACACCACCCACCTTGAATCGAACCAAGGCCATTCCAGAGACCTCAACATTTTAAACAACAGCACTATACGCTATGAATAAAAGACATAAGTGTTTTACGTCATCGTCATCAGGTGCCATGATTCGAACCGGCACTTCGTTTATTATAGACATGGGTGATGTACACCATCCACTGTGAATCGAGCCCAGGGTCAGTTGACTCAACATGAGTGTTTTGATATCATCCACCGTGATTCGTACAAGGGGACACAAGAGCTGAACAGTCTAAACTATTTACTATAGATAGTCGCATCAGCTGCTGACTTAAACCTAGACATGCTTTAATACAGACTTTGACTATGTCCCTCGAGTGGAGTTAAAACAGATAGTAAATACTTATATTATAGTCTGCTGATTGCCTATACAGAGCTCTCAGTTAGGACGTCCTAAACGATTGTAATCTAAGACACATTAATGTGTCGACGTCAGCTTTAATTAGTCCCAGATGTTACACGTCTAAACATGCAGTTGACATAAGAGAGGCTATTAGTACAACGGTCTAGGTCCCTCATCATGCACAATGTCAGCATTTGAATAGTCTCGCTAATATCATCTTCCATATCGTTCGATTCATTATCAGCGTCATCTTCCATATCGATTCACTGTGGATGGTGTACATCACTTATGTCTATAATAAAGAAGTGTCAGTTCGAATCATGGCAGCTGATGACGATGACGTTAAACACTTATGTCTTTTATCCATAGTGTATAGTGCTGTTGTTTAAAATGTTGAGGTCTCTGTGATGGCCTTGGTTCGATTCAAGGTGGGTGGTGAAAATTATTTACCTCTTTTATCTATAGAACAGTACTGTTGTTTAAAAACGATGAGGCCACTAGGCTCGAATCACGGTGGGTGTTAAAGATGATATGATTTTGTTTATCTATCATTCATAGGGTCCCTGGTTCGAATAACGGTGTAAAACACTAGTTAGTATCTATAGTACAGCCGGTTAGGGTGCCGGGGTTCGCATCGTAACGGTCTAAATCTATAATTCTGACTTGTAAGTGTTTAACAAGACGAGATCTGTAACAAGTACTAAAGTACTAATTAAATAAAGATGGCGGCTAAATGTTTCTTCCGTGAGTTTCCTGGACAAGAAGAGGCTATAATAATACACCAATCCTTAGTGCACTGTGGTCACACTTCACCATGAAAGCATATTTTTATATTTTATAATGAAATAAAACTCCTTCGTCAAATAGGAAGAGAGAAAAACGAATTGTACATGTATAGAGGTTTGACGGTTCAAACCCATGACCTTTGGGTACAAGAGCCAAGATCAATTTACATCAAAAACAGAGCCCCATCTTTTCCCATTTGAATACCCTCCACCCTCTACAGTACATTTATATTTATATTAGTTATCTCAAAACATCTTAGAAAATAGTTTTAACCCTTTATAAGCAGGACAAACAAAGATATACCTGTACAATTAGAACTTTTTTTAAGAGGTTTCTGAACTGTGTGATGCTAACATGTCACAGAATGATGATGAGGATGTTGTTTTGCATGACATGGAAAGCCATTAACTCCTGGTGCATGGTCTGATATGCAAGTTCTTTTGAAGGATGTCCTTACTGTTATATATGCCATGTATCAGTTGATGTGTATCCATGCACAGTCTGTCACAAAAAACATTTGTATAAAATGTGCTTGCTTATACATTGATGGCCTGAAAGATACAAATGACAGAGTTTGCCACCATCCCAACTGCTACGGTTATCGTTTTATAAAACAATTTATGGCTTAATTGGTACTTATAATTGTTATTCTCATTCATACATACAATATAAGCTCATTCCAAGTCTAGAGGTGTTACAATGCTTGTGTATGTGTATGCATGTATGTGTTATTATGATTTGGGGGATGCTTATCGTAGCACCACTCATAAGAAAGAAGAGAAAAAGAAAAGAAAATAGTTGACAATAGAGAGAAAAAGAAAAAAGCTTTATTCTTTAAGATGGTAAAACAATAGAATACGTAAAGTGTGAGGAAAGCTTACTGGAGCTGACACCGTTACCCTTTGACATACATCCCCTATGATAAGCAAGCCTACGGCCTCAAGGCTTCACAGCCAGTCACACAGTTCGTTCTATTAACCAGTTTAATCAAGCCGGATCGCAAATCACAGTCCTCAACTCGCCGGTCGCCAAAACAACGGTCCCAAGTCCTATAAAGGCACGGGAAAATAAGCAATTAGTCTCGTCATTTAAGGTGCCCTGCTCAGCGGTCGTGAGTCGTGTAGTACTGTATACACTACTGGTGAATCTTGAAGGGGTGAATCTTGGAGGGTTGAATCTGGAAAGGATGAATCTTGAAGGGGTGAATCTTTAAGGGGTGAATCTTGAAAGTGTGATTCCTGAAGAAGGGAATCTTGAAGGGGTGAATTTTGAAGGGGAGAATTTGGAAGGGATGAATCTTGAAGGGGTGACTCTTGAAGGGGTGAATCTTGAAGGGGTGAATATTGAAGGGTATCACATGGTCCGGAGCTGTTAGAACGTAAACGGTCAAGGGGTTTCCTCTTCCCCATTATTGTCGTTGACATCTGCTGGAACATAGCTTGTATATCACTGATACCTAGCGATTAATGAAGTTGACTATTCAAACGGTATCAGAAATCGCGCTATTACGGAAATTAGATTTGCCCATCAGTTATACAAATGTATGTCCTTAAAATTACATGTCGCTTTATTTTCTTGCTGGTTTTGATCAGTTAATGGTGGCCATATGGATTTCCATCGCTTTTAGTTTTGAATGGATAAGAAATTTTACAACAACTAGGAGTCACTGGTAGATAGACCTGTGAGTCCTTGTTTCTTGGAGTAGAAGGGGTGGGGCCAATTCGCGTTAACTTGGAGGAAACGTCGGTATACCAAAGCGTGTTCCAGATTTGAAAGTAAATTTGAAGTAAATGGACACATCCTGATTTAAATATTCTGGTAGAATTTTTAGATGTTTTATAAACTTTCACTTAATCTGCATATCTGGGGTATGGAAACAAAAAAAGCATCTGGCTTTTGTTTCTTGAGAAAAATATGTGATTAAGTAATAACGCATAAAATACATAATTTGTGGGTGACCTGTACTGATTTTAATTAGATTTTATTTCGTTTTGCTTTCAAAGGTGAGCTATAGACCTCTGTTCTCTGCCAACGAAGATGTTTCATTACAAAATGAAAACTTGGCTACTGACTCTTTATGTGACCATAGCATTTGACGTCTGCGCAGGTAACTTTTTCTTGGTATTATTTTAAACTATTTTATTATTTACGAAAGTAAATAAATAAATAACAACTAAAGCTACTTGATGCATTATTTTTGTTTATTATTTACTTGTAGGTGAAATACCAGGATTTAGTTCTCTCGTTGAAGTGATATTTCACTGCTATTGCATAACACTTTCGTTTTATAAACTTTGCTATTACACTTCGGATTGTTTTGCGTCAAATACCTTCCTTTTCCACTGCGACTGTATAAAAACGATTGTCATTTCATCGCGCAACATAAAGATGGTGTCATTTCAATGTCACCTTTAAAATAACGTCATGTTTTTCTGGGCCCGGGTTGTTCAAATGCGTCTTAACTTTAAGCCTGGCTCAAAGCTAAGACAGACTTAAATTCAGTAACTCGGTCGGTCTTACTTAATTCAAGTACTAAAGACCGTTGTTCAAACTTATTTAAGACAAGTTTTGATTCCAGTCGCTAAGGCCAGTCTGAAATACATAAGACCAGTCTTATCATTTAAACAATCCCACAATACAATAGTTTTTTCCACTTCCTTGACAACATGGAAGCTGAAAACAAGTAAGATTGAAAGCGAAACCAAAATGTTACCAAGCAGGAATGTTTTATGATCCTGCTGGGATGGTGATAATACACGGATCTGTGTGCCGTCAATACAGCCAACAATATTTGGAAATGATGCAACTTGAATAAAACTGTTCAAAGCTTGTAAGTAATTTGGAAAATTGAAAAATTCACAAATTCGTGCAGTTTCGCCGACATCGAGTGAACCACCCGTGACCAGTGGCGTATCTAGGGTATGGCAGGATGGCAAGTGCCCTGGGCGCCACTTGAATATATATATCATGCAACATGCAACTGAGCAGTTTCTAAAATATACAAATTTTCTCAATTTGTCTTATTACCTGACTAACTGTAAGTCTTTATTGATTCACCAGCTTAATAGTTTTTATTTAAACAGTGTGTAAACTACGAACAAAATATTGTTGGTAGTGGCGAACGTTTGGGGGAGTTTTCTCACTGTCACTCTCTATCACGCAAATTTAAAAAAATATATATTAAATATCTATAGGAGAGTCACCAAATGTCACTACATCAGTCCCTCGTTGAGTAAATACCGGTAACGTACGGCGCAGTACTTGAAAACTTGTGTGACTGCATGCCCAACAAGCGTACGGTATACCATCTGACATGTGCAGTGCATCCACAAGGACACAGCCATATGTATGCCTATTCGCATCTCGATTTTTTCCAATCCGTATAGCTTTGCTATATATATATATGTTTTTTCAATGAAATTCGTAGGACTAGTATAAGTGTCGGTCGATTTAACTTTATATCTGAGTTTCACAAAGGGGAATGCTTTAAGAAGGTTGAATCGCAGTCAGTGCTGAGAGCAAAGCTCGAGGCTTGACTGTCCCTGGTGGAAGCTAATTCGCCAAACTCACGCATCAGTTGGTATCAATTTAGTTGAATTTTTGGAATTTGTGGAATTGTTATTGCACAAAAACATCTCGTATCGATATCATTATTAGCAACAAGTAACATTAAACAAATAACATATTATAATATTTTCTTAAAGAAGAGATAGATATATTTTAAATTTGATTGTAAGTTTTGAGTTTGATATTTAAAGTCACGATCTTAGGCATCACATTGTTTGAGTCGTACATTCTGGGTTTGGATTTATTTAAAACCGAACGGTGAACTTAATGTGCTTGTTTGGGGTTTTTGCAAACCACTAGAGGAACGCTTCTAGATGGCTACGTCTCCCAGGTAAAATGTTGTTTATCTTCTTTGTTTATATATCATGAATTAAAGAATAGAACTTGCAGTAGTTGGAATCATTTGTAATAAAAGAAGAGGAGTTGTAACAAATACTGTTAGAACCATTTAATATCAATGAAAGAGGAGTTGTAACAAATACTGTTAGAACCATTTAATATCAATGAAAGAGGAGTTGGAACAAATACTGTTAGAACCATTTAATATCTATGAAAGAGGAGTTGTAACAAATACTGTTAAAACCATTTAATATCAATGAAAGAGGAGTTGTAACAAATACTGCAATCTGCCTTGTTATTTATTAATTAATAGTGAAAGAGAAAAGATGTCTAATACAACCATTTATTTTTTTTATTTTTGTTTTTTTTTGGGGTGGGGGGCAGGAATGCGGTTTGCCCCGAGCGCAGAGTACCCGTGACACCGAATATTTATACACGCCAACTATCTCACCCACAACCGGCATGAAACTGCTGGTCGCAAAGAATCTGAGAGTTATGAGAATTTTGGTTTCTGCTGACAATGCCTTATTGTAATGTGTTTCTCGCTCTAAATCATCTCGATGTAGGCCCGTAATAAATTGGATGAATTGGCGTTCAAATCTATACGTTGCTCTTAGATCATAATCATCAAAAGAAACTAGAAGTGACTTACAATGCCTAAATGTATATTATTTGCGTGTTCTTGTTGCCACATTCATAAACATAAGTCTTGTTGCCATATTTCTATAAATCAAGGTTAACGTTGTTGTTGTT
>JAUELC010134212.1:0-11427 GCA_031471745.1 Cryptochiton stelleri
GGAGTATAAAGGACTGCTAGTACACGCCAGAGCTGTCAGCCAGTCTAATTATAGATTTCTCTCAGTAGTTTCCCCGAATCCACTCTTACTCCTAGCTTACCGTGCTTCTCATCACACTCCAGACAATGCAATAAGAAAATTTCTCATAAATCCTCATAACATTGTACAGACATTGAACAGTCACCAAAGTAAGACAATATATTACAGGACTTCACAGTCGATAATTTTCAATAAAAGTCTTCTTTACTAACAGTTTATTAGAAGGTAAGCTTATGTTGGACGAATCCTGGCTCCTTGACAAGCCGCATAATCTAATACGCTGCATGTTGTTTTCATTTGGCCACATACTGCAGCGCAATATACAAGCTTTTTTTTATTAATACATAGCAAACGTAAATAAAAGAAAAGGAATGATTATTTGATCCGATTGGCTCGAGTTTATCTTGTGCTGTTTTAAATATAAGCCACTGACCAAAGCTAATTAATTTCATTTGGTTAGAAGAGAACAGTAGAATTTGCATTTGTTGTGAATTAAATGTAATCAACAATAACTTCACCTTGATAACTTGAATATCTGGACATATATCACACCATCGTCAAAAGATAAATGATAACGGTTTTGTTTGCAGAATATCATTATGTGACAAATGATAAAAACACAGTTCAATCCAGAAATGCGAGAAAAAAGCAATGTCCTCTGTTAGTGATTGTAAGAGGATTTTAGTGAATATTTATTAGAAATAGTGCATGTTATGTGAACACAAACGAAGTGCCTTTCAACGTCCACCATACTTTGGAAGTATCAATTATTCTCTAAAAAGACAATCAACGCTTTCCACACACTGAGAACAGCATTTTTGAAAACTGCTATGTACAGTCTCTCTACTGACTATATTTATTTTTATGTTTTCTTCCCCTTTACAGATGCTGACAGTTAAATCAATAATATTTTTCGGGATTCTGTTGGTAATGTAAACCGGCTTCGCGGTTCCTGAGTACAATCTAGAACTACGTAGGCCTAATGTACATGACAAAAACACTACGGTTATATTCAAGTGCAAACAGCTTATGGTAATATATGTTTTGGTTACCTTGTTATGGTAAATTTTCCAACAAGTTACTGCATAATGGTCAAATAAGTTCGAAAACAGTTTGTGGACAGATTATCAAGGAAGAGCACCTAGGGAAAAAAATCGTTTATTTTTATTACAGATTACAATTATTTAAAAAATATATCATAGTTAGTTCTAAAACGTTTAGCTAACATCCCGACATAAAACAGAGAAGAAAATAAACATAAATTAAACGACTATTTTAGCCTTTATAACGATGTTAGAATTTCACATACACGGTTTCGTGATTATAGAAAATGCATAGTCCAGGAAGAAACATTTTGAATTGAAAATTAAAATGGAAAGCTTCTGGAGAAAATTGTATTTAGCTTTCTATAGAACGCAAACCACGTCCGCAATCAAAACGTGTTAAACATCTTACATAAATAGTATAAAAAAGAATTTAAAAAATTTTGTATAGGTTTAACGACACCCACTATCGCAATTTAGGTGACGTATGAAAGCATGCATATTCCATTGAAAGAAGCGACAAAGTTTACTAAATTCTTAACGAAATTGCCAAAAAATACGAGGTAATAGAATGACATAGTTGTTGGTTATTGTGAAATATCAATAAAAAGAGAACCCACACAGGTGCAAGTTCTATGACGTTGCATAGATTTGCAGTTGAGGGTCTTATCGTATCGCAGTGTGCTAAAAACGACGTTGGTTCAAAGCAGGTTGTGTTAAAAACAGTTCATGTTATCCCCAATATTAATACACTATCATAGACGGGCTCTGTTCCAAGAAAACGACACAAATTGGAAGATGATGGCCACTCTATCAAACATGATTTTCGAAATTATCTCGATAATAGTCAATATACTGGTATATGTTTAACTGTAGTGACTGGCCCAGACGCTGATCATACAGGAGTATAGAGAACTGCTGGTTGACGGGAAGACGATAAATAGCACGAAGACTCCAGAGCTGATTTCAGATTTCTCTCAGTAGTTTACTATTCCACTCTTACTCCTAACTTATCGTGCTTCAAAACACACTCCCGACAATGTAATAAGAAAATTCTCTCATAAGTACTCATAAAATTGTACTCAGCCACATACTAGAGCGCAATATAACAATATATTTTTTTTTTAATATATAGACAACGTTAATAGATGTAGAAGAATTATTATTTGATCCGATTGGCTTTTATTTTGTGCTGTTTTAAATAAAAGCCACTGACCAAAATAATTAATGTCATTTCGTCAAAAGAAAACAGTTGCATATGCTATTGATGTAAATTAAATCCCTTCTAAATGTATCACTTTTAATCATTGCTAACGTCTGCTTCTATGTTCTTTCACATAAATACTGGCCAATTCAACTTTATTTCACTCTGTCACATAACGACGCGAATACATGTACAATGCAATTGATGAAGGATGGCATACCTATTGAGGAAAATCAGACAAGTATAATGCAATTGTGCTTGGACATTAAAATTGTTGCAGTGCGATGCTATATGAAAGCGACTGGAGCAGTTTTAATACCTATGGCAGCAACATATATATTTTTTCATTAAGAGAAGTTGTGTTATTCTGATAAAGGATAGCTTTACTTTGACTCAATATTTGAACATTTATTACGCCATCTTCAAAAGATAACTCATACACGTTTTGTTTGCAGAAGGTCATTATATCTCAAAGACAAAATACAGTTCAAAACCAGGAATGCGAGACAAAAAGCCATGCCCTCTGTCAATTTTAAGAACGGGTGTCAATGAACTCGTTTTCGAAGTCGAAACTTTAAATGTCGTTGTGACCTTAATAGACTGGTAGCATTTAAACCCTGTTAGAATACCCTAATTATTGAGAATCTGAATTAAAGACACTTAAATAACTGGTTTGTAAATAAATAATTGGAGATACATTTACATAGGCTTTATGAGTTTGTGCGAAAAAATGATTGAATAAAGTTTAACATAGCTTAGCACAATAGACAATTATTTCACCGGAACGTTGTCAATCATTGTTTCCTTTTTAAGCAAGTCGTTTATAGAAGATAGACTGTTTAACTCATTATTTTTCCCAGAGTTATCGTTACTATGGAATAACATTATACAGGAATCGAACCCAAGACCTTCAGAATAATGTACAAAATCGCCAGCATTAAATGTTGAACACCAAGACCACTCTGCCACCAGCCTTCTCATACACGTTAGGATTGTACTCAATAAACAGTCAAAGCTTGTTTTAGAAACGTCTACAATTGACTGTATAGGTATCAATTACGATACAGTTTATTGTATCTATGGACTATCATTGGAATACTGGGGTGTCTTTTTTATCTCTCTGTAATCGACTAAGTTACACAACTGCTTTATGTCATGTTCTACCGCATAGATTCTAAACGGTATTAGTAGTGTAACCGACTCTGCCAACATCTGTTATTCTTATAAGATTTTATTGTTAGGGGTTTGCTCGGTAAAGCCGATCGCGTCAGGAAGGTTGGGCATCCAGAACTGATCAGCGCGACGCTATTTCGTGGTAACAGCTTAACGCTCCACACTAACATCGATTCCTATAGCCCGGTAGATATCCTCAGGCCCTTTGATCATCTACTTTAATTTGTTCAAATCCCCGGCAAACCGTTGCGTAAACCCCTGGATATTGATTAAAACTGATTATATTAACATTTGGCGAGGCCATAACTGTGTCTTAACAACAACTGATAGGAATTCCTTTAGTAATTATTTTTGGTAGAAATCTCAACTAAACACATGGCAAGACATTCTTCATTTGGCGAACTTTTTTGGTCTACTTTACAGGATCATCAACGAAATGACTTTCTTCAAGTCTGCTACCTTTTGAAATGCTATGGTATATTTCTGTATTTCTTCTGTTATCTTGATGTCGTGTTTAAATATTCTGTTGGAATATGCTCATCTACATGTACTCTATGTTCAGTTCTTTTGACTTGTTTCTAAATCTGTATTATGAGGAAATCTAACAGGATATGTAATACTGGTAATTGTTTGGTGAGGATATCGAAACGTCTTGACAACTGATAGGAATTTATTTTGAAACCACTTTGAAACCCACCAATCAACCAGATGTCCAATCAATCAATCAATCAATCAATCAAGAAGGGGATAGACGACTTATAAATCACCAATCAATCAGAAATCAACTACACTACAGATCAACCAACCAAGCAAACAATCAATCAATCAACAACACTACATCACCAATGAATGAATGAATGAATCAGTCAATCAAGTAATCAATCAGTCAATCAATAACAGCTTCAGAATTACATACCTGGTCAAGGCTGACACATGGACAAAGCATTCATTTCTTTCACATTCATAGTTTTAATAATGTAACATGTCGTCTCTACATGTTTGATAAACGTAACTTAATGCCGACCTGCAGACCATAAGAAAAGAATATACACCATTACTGGGGAAAAGTATGTCATGCTCCTCGGGAATGAATGTTTGCTCACTGCGTAGACGCAATACATATTATGTAAAATAGGTAAGTTATTTATATCTTAGTGGTCTACAGCTGTCTCGAGTTGTTAAGATTTAAACTCTCTTATCAA
The DNA here is from genome assembly GCA_031471745.1 of Cryptochiton stelleri. Classification (NCBI taxonomy): domain Eukaryota; kingdom Metazoa; phylum Mollusca; class Polyplacophora; order Chitonida; family Mopaliidae; genus Cryptochiton; species Cryptochiton stelleri. The sequence continues at coordinate 4,662 of JAUELC010134212.1, forward strand.
GATCAATATTTGGCAATATTCCAGGACCATAGATTTTTTTCTAAATCGAAGTTAATTCAGTTAGTTAATCAATCAAACGTCTAAAGAATTTTATGGCCGATTTTGTGAAAGAAAAAATTATTCTCCAGGTCTTTTTCACTCAGATTCAATCAATAAAGATGGAGTTGGACACCGTTGGACTCAACTGTTTTGCATTTCCCATGAGTAAACTTATGCTGATAAAAACCACTGGTTTATTTACAAGCTGAGTATTTCTTTTACCCTTTCTGACACTTTGTTATGGGTGGAAAACAAAAAAGACCTAATGAGACGTTTGGAACTGAAATCCACCCGGGAGCTCCCTGTGCCCTGGTGCTCTTTGACCTCATTGAGCAAATTAATTGGACTTATTTATTGAGACATTTTTTTTGTCCTGGGCTTGTTTTGTATCTTGTCATTGCTTGTTGCCAGCGACGTCGAGGTATGTTTCGGCACTCATCCGCAGGACACGTCGTCATACTGCTGAAATAACCGTACGTATGACGTAAAACACCGATCAAACAAACAATCGGATATATTTACCTCCGATCATACCATATTTTCAAACGTTTAGTTTTTGAGAATCAGATCAAAGATCGTCCGCTTCATTTATTACAAAATGATACAAATCATTGTTCTATTGAGTAAATCGCGGGTGGTAAGTGGGAGCTGCCCATATTGCCGGTCTGGACTAAAGGGTCAGACGAAGCAGATTTGTTGTTGTGTTTTGTCTTTTACATCTGAAAACATTGTGTCTTTTTGCATCATGTTTCAAGTCCTGTTTTTGTATTTAGTCTTGTAATTTTTTCTTGATGGTGATACCGAATGTAGTATCCGTCACCCATTGCACTGGCACGCCTTCGGTTGAGTGTAAAAACTTAAAGCACGACGTAAAACCCCAACAGATAATTCAAAAGTTAGAATAAATTCAATGAAGCACCTCATAAGATTTATTTGGTTGCCCATGGTTAGTAACACGTTTCAAGTCATAACGGTGATTTATGAAATACAGCCGGGATATTGTATTTTGTAGCTAATAAGATAAGTCCTGTTTTTGTTTTTAAAATGGGGGTGTCCATCTGAATTCGAACCTGGGACATATATAAATATAGCAGGGCAACAAGAATTCTCTTCCGTTATGCTCTTCGTGACAAAAGAACGGGAACATGTATGTATGTAGTATTTAACATCCGATCTTTTCCGATCTTTGTCCTTCAACGGAGAATCGAAAACTGTTTTAGGTATAATAACTCTAGTATATTTGCTTTAACGGTTCTTATGTTGGACCATTTTCACTTTTTACACCGCGGCGTTCTAAAGTTAAGGCAGAATTGTATTATTCCGCTTTTACCGGAGTTTAAGTGATATAATTATAACAAATCATAAATATATACTAGGTCCTTCGGGGTTTTGTTTCCCACTATGTTTATAGAATATTTATTTATGTTTACATACATGTGTCTTTTCTATTCTTATTTAAGATTCTACTTAACATCTGTGATCATTATTAGTATTGAATAAAAAGATGTAAACTGTATGTTGTGGCAGGGTGGCGCTTTACTCGCCGTCAGTCATTGTTTACTTAATTAATTGGTAAGTATAGTTTTCTGCATTTTCAGAGTGAATATATGAAAGCGTCATATACATGTACATGTTATAATCTTGCAATATCTTAGCAAAATAACGTAGAATTGTTCATTGATTGGAAACAATTTATCCTTATGTAGTTTTATATCTTTGTGACAAATACATTTTCATATACATGCAAGCGAGAAGCAGAATAATCTGGGTATATATACCAGTTCTTTCCTGATTAAACAACGTAACAGTGTATGATAAATATTATATATTGAAAAACCAGATTTGAATTGAGATAAACTTTAGAAATTTGTTTTCTGTTTTCCGTCGAAGGACACGCCAACCATATATATATATATTAATCCCGGTGGAGGCAAGCAAATTTTTCTCTCTTCATTTATTACAAATATATATATTACATCTATCCAATACTGTTTTATATATTATAGAAAGTAGGTTACAAACAAGTTTATATTGTGTATTGATTTACTCGGCTAACGCCCATGTCAAGATGGATTCACTGTAGACAGAGGTAAAAGATGGCAAGTTTGAAGTCTTCATATAATTTTGGCGGTATTTCTAAAAATGGCGTTAGTTTGATTGATGATAATGTCGTACTCAAGGGTATTATGCCTTCTGGCTAAGAGTAGCATGTTCCGAACACAATCATGCTGTCTTCACTTAGCACTGGAGGAACATTATTTTTCCATCTAGTGCTATTTACTGTTGGAGTACACAGCCGTCATATAAGTGAAATACATTTAAGCACGGTGTTTAACACAAATCAATCAATCAAATCAAGGGTATTGCACTTATATTACGGCTTTTCATAGCCGTTGTTTGGTGGAAAATTGTGATAAAACCATCCATGCACGTTCTCCTCAGTCATCGGTAAACTTTCCTTGTGTATCTGTATAACGTCGACAAGCGGCCGAGCACCTGTAATATGCGCGACCAGAAACTTATTAACTAGAAGTATGCAACGATATATTGACTCCAGCTCAACGGCATTGAAGCAAATTTATGCACACATAAGAAGTTTGAAACTCGCAACTCGCCTGTAGAATCACGAGAAGCCCTATTTATCTATTTATAACCTGTCTAGTTGACAAATGATTTTCATTTTAGTTTGTTCATGCATCCTACAGATAAAAATAAGACATTAAAGGGGAAGCCTGTGAATCGCATACAACTTGATAGTTTTAATAGCGTCTGTTGTCGCTTTTAGCTATTAGTTTATTACCCAGGATTCACTATTTGATTGTGAAAATCAAATTGCGTGGAATGGAAAAACTGCAAGATCTCCTACGTAGCCTACATCACACGAAACGCTAAAAGCTGGCCAAAAACCACAATTCCGTTGAACTGGGAAAATGGGCGTTGCACATTTCTGGTTAAAAGACTTCTGGTGCGGAACATTGAAAGGGTAACAGCAATGAGTGAATATTGGCAGTAATAGTAGGACAGCACTGTAAGAAGCTGGCTAATTATTTAAACTTTTTTTTAAAACACTTTTCCCACATCATTTGTTAATCAATTTAAAACTCTCCTTGATTTCTATAGAAATATGTTTGCTCACTCAATGTATCCCAATTCAACCTTTCATATGCTATTCAGAGAGTTAATAACATTGTCAAGCGACATGCTGTAATCCTTCTAAATGACATAAGGAATATCCACAATGATATGTATATTGTAATATTTATTCTACAATTTTTTCGACATATATAGGCATTTAAATATCTAAATGTGCCTTGTTGAAATAACTGTTATCTTGATTTCCATATAATAAATGGAGTTGTTATTTAACTTTAATCAATCGACTTCTATGCCGTGCTTCGACTGCGTTAGGACCGTACCGTTAGAATATGAGTGAAATGACTATAAGTGCGTTAAACCCCAAGCTATTGAATAAAGGGACACGTGAAAACGTAATTTTAAGCCGTCCGTCCAAATCTATTGATATATCTAAACATATCTGTACAACATTTTTTTTACAAAAATATAACTTCGATCACAAGTACATTCATGTGTCAGGAAGGTTATGTTACACAGATCACGTATAGTATTTTATACCGATCACGTGTGGTATTTTATACAGATCACGTGTGATATTTTATACAGCGGGGATGAGAAAAATGGTCGGTTGAATTGTTACATACCGGTAGTGGTCTTATCGCTGCATGCAATCTGATGTTATTCGTGCTTCTCTGGTTCATGTTGTTGTTGTTTTTTTTTTACAGAAATAACGATTGAAAAGTGAAACGTGACTTGCGCTAATTCAATAAAGAAAAATAGTTCGCTATATTCTTACATCTCCACATGTCTTATAACATCACACGTGGGTGTCCGTCATGTTAAGCTAGCCAATTTTCTCTTCTTGGGCTTCACTATATACGTCATACAGCCTCTTGCAGGGCTTGTAAGACCAAATTAAATCCCTCAATCTCATTTGAGCTGGCCAATTTAACCTTTAAATCAGAACAAGATTTGACCGGGCCCATAGAATGTCACCAGAGTGCATGTGTTTGGCATAAACAAATAGTTTGCTTTTAACTACAATAATAACTCAGGATTAGTAAGACTCGGATTACTATTTATACATCACTCAAGAACCTGTACGAATGCAGCTGAGCAGTTATGTCCTTCAGCCATCATATGGTAGAAAAATTAGTCTTTGCGGGTTATGGGGGTGGGGGTGTACCATTGTTCCCAACAAGCGTTCAGCCCATATAACATTACTCGAGTTTTTAAAATCAACAAAGCTTTTAATAGCTTGTGATGAAAAGTTAACTATATTAAAACAGAAACGCAAAGAAATAGTTTTCTTAAGAAATATGTTTGCTATATTTTCTCATGGACTTTAGATTACATTGCATGCATGCTTAATACATATCGCACCGAAACCAAATTGCTTCTAAAATGCAATAAATAGATTGTTCTTTTGCTGGTTGATGATATCTAGCTGTTTGTAAATTCAATGAACAATTCACCGTGTGCCCATGAATTTCAATGAGAATATAAAGGGCAAAGTTCATTGAATACTTTTCATAATACAGTTCAACACATAAATACTTATATATAATATATCATATTGGATTATATACATTTCTGGCTTCGTGTAAATCAAATGTAATACAAGGACCTACACAATAGCACCATAAATGAGCAATAATGCATATGATTAAAATACGCAATATAAACTTTGAGACGGGTTAAAATGTATTGCACCAGGTCAACGCCTCCAGCTCTGCTCACTTATGTTGAAGCTCAATTTTAAACGATTTGGCTAAGTAATGGCGGTTATTCTACACATGTAAACTTTGGTATCATTGTGCATCAACTATTCTTTCTATCACAATATTTCACGGTTCGAAGGTCAGCATTATTTCATGTAATCAGCCATGATAAGCTTTCTCTATTCCCTTCGAAAATCCATTAGATACGTGTATCAAAATGGAGGACAAATAAAATAGCTCTCTTCTAAAATCGTAATATTTCACAAATTTGGGACTGATAAATATGTATGGATGGCATAATGGACGAAAACAATGGTTGTTGAGAGATTGGAATCTGCCTGATAACCGTCAAAGCAGAGGTTCTGATTGGATGATTATTAAGTCAAAAGGACAATAACCATTCGGATATTCGCCTCTCTCTAAGTCTTTTATCCACCTGCGTGCTAATCCCGTGTTCAGCTAGGATTGTCGTTAACTGCTCCATATGATCACTGCCACTGTTACTCTCCTCTTCATCGCTAACATGGTTCTCTTTACTTTGTATCACCCAGCTATCGTTCATGTATTTATAAATTTCTTTAACAGAACAGCGCCTGTCCGATTTTAATTCCAGCACTTTTCGGAAATAACGCATTAGTCTCGGAGTGAATTTCCGCCACTGAGAAGGAATTTTTGTTGTTTTCCGTCGTTGCCAGGTTGTAAATTCACTAAAATATACGTCGCTAATATCAGCTTGTTCCCAGGGAAAATTTCCAGTTAGCATACAAAATAAAAGAACACCAATTGCCCACGTGTCTCCTGTCATTGATACTGTTATACTTTCATTGCGGACCGCTTCACAGATTTCCGGAGGTGTATACGGTATACTTCCGCCCATTTTCCGAATGACTGTTCCATCCTTCCGCGTCATGCCAAAGTCCATCAATTTAATTTTGGTCAGATCATTATCAAAGACCAGGATATTTTCCGGTTTGATGTCTCTGTGCACCAAACATTTACTATGCATGAATTCCAGCGCCGATGCTACTTGCTTGATACAGTTTTTGGCTTGAGTTTCTGATAAACCAACCTGAGGAGGAATGGCCTCAAATAGGTCTCCCAAAGCCACATACTCTTGAGCAAATACATAAGAACTTCGAGTTTCAAATGCTACGTTGTACGTGTCTACAATATTAGCATGTGGAGAAAGGAAATAACTATAATTGAACTCTCGTTGGAATTCCTTGATCTTTGTGTTGGTTTTAGGGAGGATTTTGAGAGCGATTTTTGCACCCGTGTGGCGGCATTTGGCCTGAACAACTTTACCATATGTACCTCTTCCCAATTCCTTAATAATCTCATAATGTTCTTTCAGGTTAAGCAGTTGAAGAGTATCGTCTCTATTTATGCTACCAGCAGGTGTAGCTGACGTCATAGTTTAGGTGAGAAAGAGTTCCACTCACTATGTGCACAGCATCAGTGTGACGTCATCAAGTCAGCGGTAAATCATCACATCTGTGAAGTAATTCTGTAAAGAAATTAAACGAAACATAAATTATTAGATCTGTCGACTATAAAAACTAAAAGAAATATAAAAAAAATTAAACGCCAAATATTGTGCTTTGAAATAGAAAAAAATACAGATATTTATAGCTATATTTCCCTTTGAAAAATGATCTACTACTGCATACTGCATAACTGATGCTTGAGTTGGCAAGATAAGCGATTTCTCAATCTCCGAATTTTATTAACACAGTAGGACCAAATGTGTAAGATGTAGATATAGTAACTATGAGTTCTGCCATCAGTACTTCAACAAATGAAAATAGGTTACAATCAATTCTACGAGGACTTATACAATAAATATTAGTTGCCGACACTGTGGAAAAATCCCGGTCAGAAAATACTGAAACCGGGCGAGAATCGAACTTGCGACATAGGGAAAACGACCT
>JAUELC010134544.1:0-11424 GCA_031471745.1 Cryptochiton stelleri
CCTCATACTTTATCACTAGGATTTAATATTGCATCTATCATAATATGTCATCATATAAACATAAGCAGTATCATAGGACACTTTATATGAACATGTCCACCTTTATGTCACAATTCTTAAACAGTTTAATACAAAATCACATACAAATGCATTCTTCTGTAGAACTTATGAGGATAATTTGTGTGTTGATAATCTAAGTTTTTCACGGTCCATCTTCCCTGTCAATCAATCTTTCTCGGTTCTAGTAAATCCAAGAAATGGATTAACTTGTTACTGTTTTCTGCTATAAGTCGAACCAAACAGATTAATTAACAAGACTTTCAAAAGCCGTCGACTGTAAACATCCCAAATTTGAACTAGAAAGAAAAGGGTTGTATTATTGTTTGACACTGGCTTTGTTTTAGTCTATGAATAGGTTTGCTAAATGATTTAATTTATGACAGCTTGAAACTAATAAATTGCAGATGAATTTGTGGCACATATAGCATGGTGTTGTGATTAAAGTAGGGGAGTTTTAATAGTCAACGTTCTTGACTATCAATATTTCTGTTGGTGACAAATTACCGATTCCAAAAATACTACTTGGATACCTTGTTTTTTCGGGTAATGTGAAATGTGACCTTGCGGAACGAGCATTAAACCTTAACAGCAGTTTGAAACTGATCGCTGGTAAAATAAACCTATCCTGACTCCGGAAATGGGACTTCGACCATACAAAGAAGAATTCGAGTTCATTCAACAAACGGAAATAAGATTATTTCCTTGCCAAAGGCTGTTTTGACAAAGAACCTGACGGCATGTTGGGAAATACATTTACCGAAATAAATTTACCGAAAAAAATCCTTCCAGACTACAAGTGTAGTTGTTATTCGACTTTTCGTATCGCTATATGACGTTTTATCACCAAATAAAGATACGTTGTAGCTGTTGTGGACATTTCATTAAACATATATCTTTGTGTTATTGGAATTATGTTAGTACCATGGCATCTTGTTTGTTTGATTCGGGTAATACACCATATTTAAGGTTATTTCTTTTATTCGTATCAGTCCGTGTAAAGTATGTCACTCTCGTCGTCACAAGCATCTAACAATGACAAGATATGAGACTAGCATAGGACACAAAACATTATGCAATAAAGTTTTAGAAAATGGCTCTCGTAAAAAAAATTTCTTGTTTATTAATTGAAATTTAAAAACATATAAAACCCAAAGGTTTGTTCGGGTTTCCTTATTCATCGTGGATAAGTTATTCTGCCCCACCCATCATTTGTAGTTGTAACACTAATATCAGTAAAGAAAATTCTGCTTTATTGTTAATGCTGTATGTAAACTTATTCTCACCTCAAGACGATTTTCATGATAGGACATCACACGACATCAAGCACACCGATGGGATCAAACGTTTGTCACCGCACACTGGACGGAGGAATATACTGTTTTCTTTATGTTTACATGTTGTTTCTGATTACATCAAATTATTTGAGTAATCTTTATTTCGCCATATTTATTTATATGTTCATTTATTTACTTACTTATTGTGTTATTATTTTAAAATATTCATATTTATAATTCAAAATATATTGTTTATTATTCATGTATTATGTCATTCCATTGATGTACGCGATATAAATAAGCCTGGTGCTTAATGTGAACGATACAAAAGAAATTTATGTTTATAAAAAAAAATAAAAAAAATTCTCGACTATGACTTATTTCCGTTATGTGAACAATATCATGTGTCTACATATGTCAAAGGTCAAGGTGGACAAGTGTGTTTCAAACTCGACACTCGGTGGTTGATTAGTTTTTTTTACACCACTTTCCTTGGTTGTATTCTTATTCAAACTTGAGCATTAGAAGCGCAGACAAACTGGATTAGTTCATTTATTGACGGACTTCGAATATAGACAGAAGTCATGGAAACTGACGTTAATTTTTACCTAAGAGGGTTCGTGTACTGTTGCTAGCTTAAGACAAGTCTGGGACGTATTAGGATGACTGATGAATGCCAACGATAATCTAGTTAACGCTCCTTTGGCGGGGTCATCTTTGACGAGTTTCATTACATTGAAGTCTACGTTAATCCCAGTTGTAGAGAAAATCCCTTTAGTAAGTTAACTTGAGAAAGTTTTTAATAGATTTTGTTTAGAGACAGGGTTACCTGGACAATATCAGCTTATAAGCTCCATGGTATCCAGCGGCCATTCGATTGTACTTGAATAACTTGGTAAAATTAATGTCTGGACTATATCCCTTATTTAGGACATTCTCATTGGTAACAAGACCTGATATTCATCACATATACATGCAATTCAAGTTATCCCAATACAGTTTTTAGCCTTCTACGCATGTATTATTTAATGGATATCTTCTACCACAGGTACATACACTGTACTATTTGTATTTTGGAAATAACACTCTCATTGTTCTGAAACAGATACTAGTGCAGAACAGCCTGTTTTGTTTTTGACGGGAGAGGAACTCACCACCCTCAGTCAGCCACCAACTTGATAGCAGTAAATACGGGACACCGAAACCTTTTTCAGGTTTACATGACGTAAAATGTCCATACTTCACATGTTAAAAGGAGATTAGCTTCAATTTAAACAAACAGTCAGCGTTGAAAATTTAAACACATCTTATTGCTGTCGATCAGCCTTTAGTTGGCTGTATGAAAAAGGGCATATAGTAACTCTTTTGTTGCTAACGAACGATCAAGATACAGCAAGTTTATGTTAAAATGTCAATTTAATACGATGAAATCAGTCAATTATTTTAATAACTTCCTCTTGGAATGGTCAAAAATAGTTTCTCAGACATATATTTCCGGAGACCTGACTTCCGATCAAATTTATTCAGTGACATGTTTCCACCGAAAATTCGTTCCCATTACATGTCATATAAGGAATAAACAATACATATGCCCGCAGGCTGGCCGGACTATTCGTTCCTGGTATTTAATTGTATATCGTGGTTACGTAAGTTTATAATTAATTGTATCGAGACATCTGCCTGGAGCATCTTTACGGTACATATGATACTATTAACACACAATACAGAAACAACACGAAACCCAAGGCAGATATAATGAGTCAATAACTTCTGCTTATTTCTGACCCCGAACAGTTACTGTATCTTTGATTAGTGATTATAAAACAACAACATTAACGACCAATAGGCCTACTACGGAGAGATTTTATTGCCAGGTATGTTACATGTGAATCCCAATTAAAGTCACTATGAGCAATTCTATGTAACCGTTATTTTTCCGTCATATCCCACTGCTGTAATTTATTAACTAATAAGAGCGGATATTGATAAATAAGAACTTTCTGAATTACATTTCTATATCAATTTTAATTGTAATCTATGCTAAATCTATACAAAAAAGTCGCCAAACCAGTAGGGTCGCAAAAATCATTTGATCATTGTAACTTATGCAAAACTGTGTTTTTCTATCTACAAAAACCTGACATCCTATAACCAGATAAGTTAAGGTATATTTTCAACAAGATAATTTTTACATATCCAAACTTGCCTCAGTGTTTGATACAGTACATATGAATAGTTGATTTCACAACATTTGTTTCAGATTTGACTGAAACATTTTTTTTATGTTTCATCTTGTGTTATGTCTATCTCTATGCTTTTATTTGTTTCACAGAGAAAAAGCTGAAATTATGTCGAGGCCAAAGCGAGTTAGAAGTCAAAAAGAACATTCGGATTAAGTTGAATAATGCGACCATGATTATGAAGAATTAATCCGCGACATAATCATAACCATTATAGCATTTACCGAACTACACTGTCAATTCTTTGTACTATATTTCTTTTAACATTTACCATAAACGGCAAAACAAATTAAAGTTTATTATGAAGTCCAATTTCCGTTTCTCATTCAATTTGTTCATTTCGCAGATTGTAGTAATTGTTCTATAGTTAAAGCACAAAACCGCTTCATTTTTTCTTCTTCTTTTTAATAACGGAACGATTTCCGTGAAAAGAAATATCTCGCTAGGATAGATAGCCACTCCTTGCTTGACAGGTACTATAGGGTAAGCCTGGCAAGGGGAGGATAAAGCTTCACGTCAGGTCTAAATATGGCCTTGGTTTATCTGGCTTAACGTTTTGTGTTAACGTTCCGTCCACAGTGTCGGCGATTTCCAACCTGAACGCGAAATTATCATAGCTATTATAATCAGGGGAAAAAAAATCATTGCTGTGGCATATTGAGGTATATTAAATAGAAACCCGTAAAAAGAACATTACAAACGAACTGCTGACAGCTGCCCTAAAAAGAACAACCAAGTCCACCGGACATGGGGCGTCGATCACATCAAGGAAAATAAAGGAGTCCATTAAAAAGGCGGAAATAACCTTTATCGCTGTGTTGACAGATTCCCATGGCCTAACGAGAATAACATTTATTGAAAACAGTCCCTGGCCTGCTAGTTGTTTTCTTGGCGTTAAATGACTAAAAAGGATACTGAACGATGTTTGATTACTGGCTGAAGTTGACCCACATGTAGGTCTCATGGCGAGTTGCTAATTACACATCGAGCCTTTGATTGATTTCTAGGAAAACGAAAAGTAATGACATGTAGAACATTCACATGTATGTAGGAAGCACACACTTCATACATTGTGTTCGGCTGTCAGTTTAGTTTGAAGGGGATCTGACATGTTACCAGCCCGTCGTTCTGTTCGTCCTTGTCTGACTACTGATCCTGTAGACACAATACCTTGCTTGCAAACTAACGAATGAAGCCCATACGTGTTACCCAAATCTTCACTTTGGCCAGCAGATGGATGTTTTCACTTGATTGTGTAATAATACAACATGGAATCCACCGACGGTATTTGGTCCTAAAATTGGATTGTCTGCATTCGTGACATGAACTCGATTTGTCCGAAACAATATTTGGAGATCGAAGTCAACATCTGTAATAGCTTCATCTTGGTGAGACACTGAGTAGGATTTCTCTCACCAAACTGCGCAATATATCACTTAGTGGGGGACCAGGAACGTCTGTATGCTTCATATAAAACCATATAGGGACAATATACAAGGCTCTATGGGCTTCAAATCACTGGTCACGCATTGCAGGACTGAGCACGTGCATTTGTTCAGTGCATTAATCACTGTCTATTTCTAACTTAGCTTCCTTAATTCCCTGAAATATCTGTCAATAAAAACATCAGCTACAGGATGGAATATCAAGCAATAAGGAACTAACAAATAAACTAGATAATTTGATAAATAGAAGGATAAATCATGAAAATTTTTGCTCAGTTGTACCGACAGCCATCTCATCATGCATATCTTGAAGGATCTGTTCAATTGCACCAGAGATTATGGTCTGTACCGACAGCCATCTCATCATGCATGTCTTGTAGGATCTGTTCAATTGCACCAGAGATTATGGTCTGTACCGACAGCCATCTCATCATGCATATCTTGTAGGATCTGTTCAATTGCACCAGAGATTATGGTCTGTACCGACAGTCATCTCATCATGCATGTCTTGTAGGATCTGTTCAATTGCACCAGAGATTATGGTCTGTACCGACAGCCATCTCAACATGTATGTATTGTAGGATATGTTCAATTGCACCAGAGATTATGGTCTGTACCGACAGCCATCTCATCATGCATGTCTTGTATGATCTGTTCAATTGCACCAGAGATCATGATCTGTACCGACAGCCATCTCATCATGCATGTCGTGTAGGATCTGTTCAATTGCACCAGAGATTATGATCTGTACCGACAGCCATCTCATCATGCATGTCGTGTAGGATCTGTTAAATTGCACCAGAGATAATGGTCTGTACCGACAGCCATCTCATCATGCATGTCTTGTAGGGTCTGTTCAATTGCACCAGAGATTATGATCTGTACCGACAGCCAAGTCATCATGCATGTCGTGTAGGATCTGATCAATTGCACCAGAGATTATGGTCTGTACCGACAACCATCTCATCATGCATGTCTTGTACGATCTGTTCAACTGCATGACACACATAGATTATGGTCTGTAATTTCCATCAATGTCATTCTTGTTGAAAGTCTAAGACTTGTACAGTGTCGAGTTGTGATCTAGACGATTCCCTAAACACTTATGAGGTACTACCACTGTCCTCAATTTTGGATCAATAGTACGTCTGACGATTTAAACTATAAAAGTACTTTGTTTCTTGTAGCTTTAAATTAAATTAGTCAGTTTTACAGTGAGGGCTGACATTTATTTTAAAAGCTTCACTTGTCAACTGCATGGGGCGGAAAAACCTACGAATACCAATATGGCGAAACGCAATTCATCTACTAAAATTGCATTTGTTTATAGTATCCGTTGTTTACAGATGTAGTAGAAGATTGACTGTAAAATAAACAAATGCAAAGAATTAAATAAAACTAACAAAATACAATTTCAACGGAGTATATAAAGTATTAAAAAAATGTATGGTTATTTCTTATTCAAGTAAAAACAATATGCAATTTAGTGTAAAATAATAGATAAGAAACAATCATAGTTACAAGATGTCATACTAGTACAATGCATAATTATTATAAACTACCAAGAAAGTTATTCTTAAACTTTCGAAATTAAAGAGACAAACAAATAGAGATTGATCATCTCAAACCACATGCTTCAACATTAGGCCAAATGCCAATTTAACACTGAAAGTTTTTTACATTACAAACAATTGTCTAAGCATATAATTATATTATGCAAAACAACGTAAAATGCTACTTATTGGTAGACCTGTGGTATTCGCCTGATAATTCAAAGTTGTTTTTGGAGAGCCTAATTAACTTATGACTACTCTCTTTCTCGGCAAAAGGCAGAATGAGAAATAAATCCAAAACTGTGAGGAAATTCCTTACTGGAGTTAAGCGGATGCAATAAATATCCCCCAATGTCTCTGTTGATTATAAAAATGTCATCATTTACAGCCTTGGTCACTTTCCTTAACATGGACTGGTATAGGCATCCTATCATTTAACGTGGTTGACCTATACAGCTAAAATGAACCCAAAGTCTAAATAAATTAAAATCTTTACCAAAAGCTAATATGGTCGCTACATACCGGCCCCTTAATTGCATTTAAATCAAAATACAATTACTAAAACAATACAAATTAGCGACCATTTAATATCAAATGTCAAAATTATTATAAAATTACTAATATAGAATCAAATCTTTGAAGCAAGACAAACGATGCCTAAAATGGCTCACAAAATAAACATTCAAAATTACAATAATACACTTACGGTACTTCTAAAATAACAAATAGGTTACAATACTTATACAAATTGAATACAAGTAATCAACCACAATGATATCCCATGCCAGACATGATGAGTTCAGTGAAGCATGAATATGGGTTCAATTCACCACATCAGCTTCCAAAACAGGACAAAGTTTAGCGATTAGTCGGACCACAATAGACGATTTTGTTTTTAGTTTTACGACACGCACCAGCCCCATTTTGCCTTGAAAGGTTTCCAAGATTCTGGCCAATGACCAAGCGTTTCTTGGACAAGAGTCTATTATTAAAACCACGTCACCTACATTTTCCTTTGGGTTGGTCCATTTCTGTCTTTGTTGTAATAATGGTAAGTATTCGTTAGTCCATCGTCTCCAAAATAGGTCAGCCAAGTATTGAACTTTTCGCCAGCGTCGTTTTTTGTCAAATACTCCTGGTGGTACCTGTTCACCACCACGCATGTTCAGCAAATGATTTGGGGTTAGGGCTTACATGTCGTTTGCTGACAGCCCAACTCAAATACAGTCCGGGTGTGTGTTTGAACTCGTGGTCTCAGAGGTGATGGGGAACTGCGGACTTGAAGCATACACTCTAGACCACTCCGCCACGGGGTTTCAATTTACTTGATCAATCAATAGAACTGATGTTGCATGTTGTTGTATAACATTTACTTAATTTGAACACATCAAACTATTTCATCATTACACGCTTTACCGTTTTATTCCCCAAATATTTTAATTCTTCTAAGGTTTCGTATTTAGTATAACGGATTTTATTGTTTTATTATTTTTGCATGTGTACTACAGATCTAAAACTGAACTGATATAGCTAATTCAACGTTACGTCAATTTCAGTAATACAATAGTGAGAAGAGAGGTGAATGATGTTAGCGTTAAGTGTCATAGACTTCGTTGCCGATTACCCGTCACGGGGCCTCTAACATGATTGGTAACTACACTAACACCCCACAAGTGCCTGCTCCAGACAGTACCGGCGAATTTCTAAAACACGAAACGAAAACACCACCAGTAAGATGGCCTCTCATCAGAGAGAGAAATGTTGCGGTACTTCAAATGTAGGCTAAACCAAAATTGTAAATTCATACCAATACAGCATAACAACGTGCACGTGGACCTGCATAACACATCATTTATATATCTGTTCAATAGAAATATCCACCGAACTGTAATTTAACAGATATTAGAAACACACTTGTTCAATTCACATAATTCGATAACATTTTACAGTTAAAAACATTTAGAATCCAACCTATCCGATTATCAGGGAATATATGTAGATAATGCCATGTTTTTGATCGAATCGGAGTCAGCGCATTCTTTAACATTTCACTTTTGTAAAATGTTTGATACCGTCCGGACATAGGTCTCTATCCAAAGCTGTTTAACTTTATTGTAGTTGACGAACCATAAATAGGGTCTGACCTACTTTGACTGTTTTTGTCGCTGAGATGTGCATCTTAGTCAACATTGTACGTGTATTATTTACAAATATTGAGTAACACAGTATCCAGCATTTTATAAGGTAGACCATCAGACTATTACAATGTTCTCAACCACCTTCCTTTGAGTTGACAAACCCATACAATTAGCCAGATTGTCAGCTGTGGATATCAATGTTCAAGGGAGACAAATGTGCTTTACTCTGGATAGGAGCTCAGACAAACTGTATTAGTCCATCTTAATGTTCCACTGAAGGATTTAGAATGTAGAAGAAAGACATCGCAGTTGACGTAAATTTATATCTGGGAGAAGTTACGAGCTTAAGACAACTCCAAAGCGTCTTTGGGTGAGTGAATGTCAATGATAATGGGGTTAACAGCCCTACGACAGGGTATCTTTGCCAAGTTCATTAAGACCAGTAATCTTAAACTAAATCCTTTTAGCGAGCATACTTGGAACACGTTTCGACAGTTTTTGTTCCCAGAAAGCCATGTCTAGTAAGTATAGCACAGTTCTATGGTTTTCGGAGACTAAAGAATCATCGGGACTATATTTAATAAGGCATTTGGCATCCAAATTTAGAAACTTGTAGTCAAATTAATGTGACTCAGCTAGACTAGTGACCTGGTGGAAACTTGTGTCCAGTTATTCATATTGGGATTTAGTAACGTTTAACGTATTTCATGAAGAGTACATTTTTGGCCGTTGGTGTAGTAAACCAACACACACAATGGCGGGCCGTTCTGTCACAGTTTCGAGAGTTCTTCTCATTTTAATTATATTGTAAATAAAATAAAAATGTTCAGTTTACTCCGGATTTTTGTTTAATGTTCTTTATTTTCCATTTCAAACATTATACGTAACAAAACCATTGATTTGATTACATATACACCATTGCATAAATATACACATCTCTGTTAGGCTATAGAAGATTTGTCGAAATCCCAGTGCCAGTGGGATTTATCTTTAAAAAATGCATAGCTGTTGTATTAGGCAGTCCAGCTTTACACACGAGGTCACTCTGCTAAAGGCGACGTGACTGTGATTGACCTTGATTGACAGTCGATCCATTTTGACTACTTTTGCCAGATGTCATCGTTATTCTTAAATGTATATACTCTTCCATTTGGATATACTGTTTGAATTTAATTTACTTAATTTTAAAGACAGATATTTTTCTTGACACCTTTTACTATACATTTAATATTTGGTCACAAGGAGCACCATATGAATTGCTTTAAAGAAAACTACATTTTGGCTTGTATAATCAACTTTGATCAGGCTAATGCCAATGCCTATACCATCATAGATCCACTGAGTTAGAGACTCCCACAGGAGATCTACCTCCGGACAATAATGAAATAAATGTTCCACTGTTTCGTTGGCAGCTTGACAAAAACTATACCTATCATCATTTCGTATTCTCATTTTTGTTAAAGTTCTATTAGTTGCAATTATTCTGTGTAGGATACGATACTGAAACCATTGGAGCTTGATGTTACTACAGACGTAAAATGGTCGACTGTATAACAATGTCCAGTCTTTATTCCATTTTCTTCGATTTGTTGGGACTTCGCTCTCAGGTAAAAGTGGGCCATACATTACCTTACAGTTTTTCGTATATTTAAATATCAGTGTTAGACGTTTCGGTAAATGGAGATTTGTTTTAATTAGCAAAGATGGATTCACTTGATAAGGATGAATATGCTTCTACCATGCTGTACATATCTAAATAAGTAATAAAGTTGGTTTTTAATTTACTGGAATTTACCTTGAAGAGATCCCCGATGTGAAAGACGTTTCAGACCCGAGGAATATACTTATATTCAGTCAGACTTAATTTTGGTTACATAAGTATGTATATGTCTCTTTCAATTGTTATCAAATGTTTTCTTAATACAATTTACCGAACATATTAATATTCCAATATACTTGGACGTGTTTCGTTAGAAATTGTAATAAACCCATACAGTTTTTTTTACGAGGGATGGTATTTAATATCCCTGAGCTTTGCCAAACAACATTTATTTGTCTATGTGTATAATTACATTATGTTATGGGGTAAGTATAGAGTTACATGCAGATGATGATTGATGTGCATTGCTTCGAACAAACAGTAAAACACAGACATGCAAATAGAAGGAATACATGCACAATAATGCTATCTGATACGTCTATTCTGACCTGTAACTTATAATTCGTCTAGCGAAGATGTGATTAAATGCTAGCTTAGATTAACTATAAACAGTTTTTGCTAGAGCCAGTGTTTTGGATTCGTTTAATAAGTATAATCCTTGATTTGTTTGTTTCATTGGGGTTTTGAGCCGTACTTAAGGTTATTTCACTTATATGACGGCGTGCCAGCCCAATGGGCGAAGGAAACCACAGCCGCTGAAGCCACCGGCAACAAACAATGACAAGATACAAGACAATCAAAGGACATAACAGGACGCCACAACAGTTTCTTGTTGCCCCTCACCCCTGATAGCAGTAGGGCAACACGAAGCACCCTCGGACCGCCCACTATTAGCCTTGGTATTGTTTAAATAGCATTCGTATGAGTAAACACTTAAGGAGATATAACAGCAATGTCCAGTTAGAAACAATTATTGATGTACATTTAACGCATGATCAATAGTTTGCTAGAACTTAAAGTTTACAGCAGAAAGACGACATCAGTATGTAAATCT
>JAUELC010134655.1:0-11424 GCA_031471745.1 Cryptochiton stelleri
TTTATCGTACCTTGAAATAGGAATGGTTTTGTTGTAAAATATGATTTATTGTACCTTGAAATAGGCATGGTTCTGTTGTAAAATATTACTTATTGTACCTGGAAATAGGCATGGTTTTGTTGTAAAATATTACGTATTGTACCTGGAAATAGGCATGGTTTTGTTGTAAAATATTACTTATTGTACCTGGAAATAGGCATGGTTTTGTCCGAGATTCTGTAGGAGAGCTTTCCTTGAAGTTGTCAGGTTGATTGGTACCTGTCCAAACAACAGACGATGTTCCATAAACTGTATGTTTGTGTCACCAAGCTGAAAGTAGAAAAACAACAACAATAAGTGGCAGTCAGAATACGCTATACAAATACCACGAGTAGTGTAATTCAGAATACAGAGAACAGTGATTGTTTGATTGGGGTTATACGCCGTACTTAAGGTTATTTCTCTCACATGACGGCGTGCCAGCCCAATGGGTGAAGGAAGCCACCCCCCGACGCCACTGGCAACAAACAATGATTAGCCAGGGCAACACGAATCTCCCTCCAACCGCCCGCCAGAGAACAGTGATACGTTGGAAAAGTATTAACTATTAATTAATGGGTGCAACATTTCAATGTCAAAATAGACATTGAAACGTTGCACCAAAAATTAACCAAAAGTTGTAATCAATACAGTTTGTGTTATGTCAGTTCCTCAACTTCATAATGCATCTTAAGCAAGTATGTAATAGTTTGTTTAACTTTTTTACTGGCAGACATATGCCATTTTTGTACTTCCCTATTAACAGTTGGAAACACTGACTATTGCTGCAAATCAGTCCAGTTAAGCCCAGATGTAGAGGCACAATTTATCTTTAGATCAGTGTTTGAAATACTGCAAACATCTATCATTTATCAAATGATAGATTACTGATTTAATTATCCTAGAACGTGCAATACATTTGATGTTAGTTAGAAAACAAGATCCAGTAAAAAAGGGTTTTAACCAATTAAAAAAAACTATTTTATGGATAACAGTTATTCAAACTATACCGAATGATTGAAGACTTACATCAGCCCTACATTGTAGTTGTAAGGTATTCCCCCCGTGTACGAGAAGGGAGAATGATCCATCTTGAGGAGCCAGGTATGAAGGGTGCCAGACGACCTCACAGGTCAGGTCCTGCAACGGTTCAACTGTACCTAAGGGGTGACAGGTAGATAGAGAGTTCTTTAATAATATAAATTATAACGATAATGATGCACATTATTATAGCATAGGTATGGAATAGAAATGGAGCAGTTGAGCAACCCTTATTTTACACACAAAAATCTGGTGAACTTGCTAAAATCTATTTTTATAAATAAATTTTTAAACATATAGCATAAGACATTCCACAATTTTTAAGGCTTAATTAAAAAACCAAAAACCCACAACAACAAAACTCTAACAATAAAGCCACACACACACACACACACACACACACACTCACACACACACACAACAAAATGGGAACAATTCCAGCAAAAGAAAATAATGAATCATTTTCGTGCCATTCACCTCTCTTGCCCTCCAAAACTGAATAGGCTCCATATGCGTATGGGACATGATATTCAATATATAACCTCTACTAACTTACCAGAGGCTGGTCTTATAGAGAAGGCTGTTCCTTTCTCCCCTAGATTTGGTGACCATGTGAAATCAGCTGGATAGTTCAACCTATTGTACAGAGTTATCACACCTCGAAAACCTAAAATAAAGTAACAGAACAATTTTGAATAAACATGTAAATGATGACAGACTGTCGATATGTCATACAAATCTGTGTGAAATTGCTACAAAACTTGTCCTAAATAAAAAAATAGGCATAAAAATGAATTTTGCTTGGTGGATTGAACTGTTCATCAGTTATTCACTCGTATGCAGGGCTAAATCCACAGATTTGGGGAATGGAACTTGTGACAGCGGGGAAATTTAGTCTAGGGTAGGGGAATTTGCCGTATTTTTGGGAATGTTTTGAGGACTTTTTTCCAGGGCTGTGTCAGAACCAATTATTGTGTTACAGTGGAGAAGGTTACATTAAAGTTAAAACAAAAAAAAAACCGGTTTAACAAATCATGTTTAGTTAATTAATTAAAAAAATGCACATAACTTTTAAAAAAATTACATGTACTTAATTTATTCTTTGTTAAATTTTTTGTTCTTTTTTATTTTTTTAAATTTATTACAGAAACACTTAAGTTTAGGTCTATATTATATTAATCTTAAAACAGAAAAAGCCAACACAAATGTTAGCCATACGGATATGACTGGGCTGTCTTCTTGTCACAGGGTCAGTCCATTCCACCACAGTGCCTTACTGGAATATCGGTACTGAAGACGCCGGGTCATACACAACCACCCACCCACAGAATATGTACACCTGATCAACCAGCCTTTGTTCTTAACCTTATTGTTTCAATGAGACTCACCCCCCTCAGCAGGTAAACTAGGCGAAGGACGTAATACCAGTTCTTCCCCTGACATCTCTAGACCTACAGATACCACCTCCGCCTGTACTGTCACATGGTGTTTGTAAAACCCATTCACTGAGTAAGACACAGATCTGAAAGAAATACAAGAAAAGTTTTACAATTTTGTATTTTATCGTTCATTAGCCATTACCCGTACTTGAACACAAGTTAACGGAGTTGGTGACGTCTTCCCGTCCTATTCACCAATACTTTGGGTTTTAAGGAAGTGTTCATTCACTGACATGCACGATTTACTCCTAGGACAGATTCCCTTTCGAGGATTCCCCCTCATATATCTCCTAGAATGGGATTACTCTTAATGTCGACTACTATGACATTGCTGTGATGTAAAATAACAAATATGATGTGGTGAACATTATGTATGTTTTCAAAGAAAGATCAACACATTTGTTGTGGTCAGCCATCAACATGTTTATATATTTTATCCCAACATTTAAATTTATATAAAAAGTTCCTCACACCGAGTCAATATGACGAAAACTATTGAATCCATCTAGCTCCGACATCCTTAAACAAGAGTCCAGTGGCACACTAAAGACCCTAATGAACTTACCTCTGGAACTTCCCCTTAGTATTGGATTCAAAGACGAATGGTAACGTGGCTCTGGAGTTAGGGGGAATAACTTGTGAGAGAGGACTGGTCTGACGTAACTCTTTACAGTCCACCTGAGAGAAAAAAAACAGCATTAATGTAATAAAACAGTGTATCTTTTTATAATAACATGAATACAGGTAAATAATAATTCCTAAATTTGACTTAGTTAATTTATATAGTCGATCCTCACCTTTTTGATGAAATTTATTCAGATGTGTTAGAGACGTGTAGAAATATATGGTTCTTTTTACACATTGCTGTTCAACAAATTTATTAACAACACAAATACCAATGTTGATACTGTTACCTCCAAAATAAGACAATTTCTGAAGAAAAAAAAAATGTTCTGTAGAGAGAGAAACAAATGACTAACCTCAGCCACAACATATATGTACTGATCTAGGTTATTGATGATGTGTAAATCTTCGTTGTTAACAGATCTTAAACACACTTGGCCGAAATCAACAACAGGTGGACCTGAAACACAATTAACAAGGCAATAAGTGCTAAGAATCAATCCATGTAAGGATGTTAAGACAAACTAAAAGACTTTTAAGATTTTTTTCGAGTGAAAATGAACATAACTTTGCAAATTGACAAAACTCGATCTGTAACTTGTCCCCCAAAAAAATGCATACAAAATTTCCTTTCACTCCACTGAAGCATTATGAAATAAATGTGGAAAACTGTTCAATTTTGCACACAGACAGATTGACGGACAGACAAGGGGTAAACCTATAGTCTCTTCATATGAAACCACCAGTAGAGGACTAATAAGAAACGCTGGAATAATGATTGAAGATATCGTCTTGATTGGAGGCTGTTGGAAGTCTTATGTTAAGTCACCTGGCTATTGGAAAGAAAATTCTATAAGCCTCGTTATAGATTTTATATGGACATAATTTGTCTGATGTTAAACTATAACATTATATTCTATATACACGACTTATACACTACTATATTACATGATCCAAATGTACAAAAACTGAAGGACATATTGGTTTGTTTGTTCGTTTGATTAGTGTTTTTCATTGTACTTTAGGTTATTTCACTCATATGGTGGTGTGCCAGCCCAACCCAAAACAGATCAGCTTCGTGTTGCTCTTTAGCTCTGAGAGCAACCAAGAATCACTTTCACTGTATATGGAATTCTGTTTACATAGACTATAGCCTGTTTCCCAATCTCGTTTTGTGTATTTTCTGGAAATAAAATATAATTTAAATTAATAATATAATACTGACCAATAATGATTTTGTGGAGTTCCTGAGGAGAGAGTATTTTCTGGCAGTCTGATTTCTCTAAAGCAGTCACCGGTATGGCATTTAGCCCATCTTGGATCTGTATAATTACAAACATCAAAAGTTAAGGTTCAATTTGCTTTTTTGATTAGGGTTTTACACTGTACTTAAGGTTATTTCACTTAAATAACGGCGTGCCAAGCAGAGGGTGAAGGAAACCATCCTCGGCGTCACTAGAAACAAACATTAACAAGATACAAGGCAAGCACAGGATGCAAAACACGGTGCAATAAGACAAAGTGTGTAAATTTACAATGCTGGACACCATGACAGATCAGCTTATTGTTGTCTGTTAGCTCGGAGAGCACCAGGGCACAGGTAGATTCCTGTCAAACGCCTGTAAGTGTTTAAGTGTTGGATTTACAAAGATTCATCGCCTTGAACAACAATGCTACAAATGCAAGTTCATTAAAACACAAGCATGAGAGCATAGGTGTCAATGCAAGTATATGAAAAGGGCCTGCCCAAAAGATTGTTTGTTTGATTGGGGTTTTACGCCATACGTAAAGTTATTTCACTTGTATGACGGCGTGCCAGCCCGATGGGTGAAGGAAACCATCCCCGGCGCCGCTGACAACAAACTATGACAAGTTACAAGACATAACAGGACCCCACAACAGATCGGATCAGGTTGCCCCTTACCTCCGAGAGCACCAAGGCAACAGGAAGCTTCACCCAACCACCCGCCTGCCCAAAAGCATACATTGATTTAAGTTGTCTGTCCATTTTCATCAATTCCCTATCTTTTCCATGCTAATGTTCCCAATCTTTACAAGCCCAATGTTCGGGCTAGTAACCTAGTAGCCTTTGTTTCAGACTGATCATTGTGTATATAAGACCATCCCATCAGAATTTACTGAACATTATTAATCTTACCGGTTTGCTGATGGAAGCAAGCTCAGCATTTGCCAAGTCTTTTCTGCTCAAAAGTTTCCAGAATTCATTGGGTGATCTTGGAGCTGGAATAAAATAATTTCAAACAATTGTATTAAATTTGAGTAAAGACCCTGAATCCTTCAGTCTTGTCCTTTTTTTATAAACTTTATTTCTACCAAACAGTACACAGTAAGCCACAAGGCTTGTATCGCGTACATTTAATGAATAAAATAATATGGGAAAAATAAGAGACCTTGTCCTTTATATAGATTTGAATCATTTCATAAGCAGTACTTAATATTATTTTATTTATATATGAGTGGTGACAGTGGTGGAAAAAAATGTGTATAACTTACCAGGGGGGTCAGGTTTAATTTGATCCTGTGTGATTTTCTTTGGATGTATCCCAGCAGCTGTTTTGATCCCAAGGTCAGTTGGGTTGTTAGTCTCTCTAAACTCCCTACAAATAAAATGTGAAACTTAATAAAGATTGGAGACAAGACAAAACCACAATGATATAATACCTGTCTAAATATTTAACACCATGTTTAACACTGATACTAATTTACCACCAGTTAATAAAGAATTTAAGAAATAAAAACAGAGAAAAAAAACAAACATGCAGAGCCAGCATTAGAAAATTTTAAAAGTGCTGTGAGTGTTAAAAAATGATTGCCAAATCTACCATTGGCATGCCAGCCTGGTGAGTGAAGGAACACACTCCTACCGCACTGGCAACAAACAATGACATGATACAAGACAAACAGAGAATGCAAACCAAGATGCTTTAAGACAAAGTGGGCAACATTTACAGTGCATGATACTGCAACAATGAACGATTGATTGATAAATTATTGATTGGTGTTTAACGCCGTACTCAAGGGTATTTCACTTACATGATAGCGGTGTACTTCAACAGTAAATAGCCACACTAACACAAACCAAAAAATGTGTATTGTTTTGCTCTGTTGGAAAATTAATGTTCCTTCAGTGCTAAGTAAAGACAGCATGATTATGCTCGGGACACGCTGCCCTTAGCCAGAGGCCAATGAAATATTTTCTTACGCTTCTTTCTCGTTGAGGTTTCTCTTATGCTGAACGTTCCTCAGTGCTCGTCTGTATCTGTATTTGTGAGCTTTAATAGAGGCCTCCTCTTCCTCCGTGTAAGCGTAGTCAGGGTCGATGTAATTATGTCTCTCTGCTTGCGTGAATATTGTCCTTGATAAAAGAAAACAATTTTCATTTCAAACAATAAACAGAGAATATTTGTTGTTTATCAGTTAATACCATGTATATTTCTACTTTCATCAAGAGGATGAAAAAATCTGCATGTCTTATCAGTGGTGTAGACGGAGTATTGATTGTCCCAAAACATAAAAAAAATGAACACATTTTTTTCTCTCAAAATAAATAAAAAATACATTCGCTTGGAATATTTGGTTTATTGGTATTTCAGCAATTCCGAGATATTGCACAGTGGATGATTTTGTCTGCATGCTTTTGCATGGTGTTTAATGCTGCACTTCATGTGGTTTCACTGGTGTCTTTCTGTGACCATGATACCACAACGCTACCTCACTGGAACACGGTACCCAAAACGCTAGGGCCTGTACCCTATCCAGTCATAGCAGACTGATACTTGGCCAACCAATTTCACAGTACTGTTCTTTTTTTAATTTTGTTTTGTTTGTTTGTTTGATTGCTGTTTTACGTCTTGCTCAAGGATATTTCACTTATATGACGACAGGACATGTACTCCAACATTAAACAGTTACACATTCACAGCCAAAATATGAAGCGTTTATCTGTGTTGGAAAGTTAATTTATCGCCAATGCTAAGCAAAGACAGCTTAAATATAAGCTAGAAACATACTGACCGTAGAATCATTTTCTGCTTTTAATTGACACACTTTTTCTAAAAAAATTTTAAAAAAAAATTTTAAAAAATAAGTTTTTGAAAAACTTACTTGTATTTCTCACTCCTATTACTGGGTCTTATACTTCCAGCTCTGTCGTTAGGATATGCCACAATAGCATCATGGCTGTTTGAAGCACCAGGCTGCTGGGTATGTAAAGTGCTCTTCAGGGCAAATGACACAGCATTTCTGGGTTTGTCGTTCTTCAATTCTGACATCTTTGTGTCCACATACATACCCACTTCATTGCACACTAAGGGAGTAATACCTGTAAAAGAAATCAGACAATGAAATTAAAATGTGATTGTTTGTTTGATTATGCTCGGAATATGCTACCCTTCACAGCCAGAGGGCACAAACGACATTGGTGAGAGAACACTGTTACCAAAGCGTCATGCTCAACAGATGTTGTTATGAGAGTCGTCTTCATAGTCAGAAAGTCATCTTTAATATAATCAAGCACATTACAAACACCTTTTTTTTAAAATAGATTATATTGTAGAAGATTTCACTCTTAAAATCTGTAACATTCTATTTAACAAACACTTTATTTAACAAACATTTGGCAAATTAAAAAAATTCACATACACAAAATGAATGTACAAATTGAAATTTGCATTATACACCTATCTGGTGTCGAATAAATAACATAGAGATAACTGTAGAATGCAGATATAAATTTGTTCATTCATTTTTTTATTTGTGAAAGTTTAAATAAAAGTTTTTAAATAGAATGTTACAGATTTTAAGATATACTTTTCACACTTAAGAATGAGCACTGATAAGCTAAGTATAATAGAGTAAGGTAACTACTCTAAAGACAGATGAAGTCTATACCTGGGTTAAACTTGGGAGCTTTCTTGACAGTAATTGGGTCACTGCAACCTATAAACTGTAGAGGGACGGAATGAATCACTTCCAAACCGTACATGGTTGGGTTATGATCATCAGCTACCTGACCAATCACATCAACCATCTGCAGGGGTTTGAAAGTACCTGAGAAACAACAACAACAATTTATTATTAGCAATCAGTATGGGTGCGATGGTTAACTCAGTCAAAAATGTAACAGATAGCACACATAAAACAACATTGATCTTGATGTAAGTGAAAATTCCATATGAAATATTTCAGAACGATGAAAATTATTTGGTGTAACTACTGATTTTTCTGCTAAGCCCAAAAAATATTATTTTATTTGTTGTCAACGGAATGTCGCGTCATAAACTAATTCAAGACATCAATAAAGTTCCTACCATACCAAGCAAATAAAACAAAATATGAATGTCCTAAAAACTAATATGACAAGAATTAAAAAAAACATAACCAAAAAAACAACAAAACAAAAACAAAACAAAAACAAAAAAAAATTGGAGCATACCAGCTTGGTTTGGAGCAAACGACACAATGATATCCTGGGACTGTTTTGAAGCTATTTTTCCAGCCGGAGGGTTAACACTAAAATGAGCTATCTTCTTGAACTCAAAGGAAGCCGGCAGTACATTGGAGTTATTATTTAGAGTGCATAACATGTCCACCCTTTGTCCCACTGGACACTCTCCAAAATCATACTTCTGGCTGGGCACAATGTCCAATAAGACAGGCAAGGCAGTTCCTGTTAAAGCCACTTCAACAAATGTACCTATAAAAAAAAGATCAACATAATTTTGAGTCATTCAGAAATTCAGTAGTTGGCAAGGGTCTAAAATTATTAATAGATTGGAGTTTAATGCCGTACTCAAGGGTATTTCACTTATATATGATGACAGTGTACTCCAACAGTAAATGGTCACTCTGAGACAAACCATAAAATGTGCATGTTTTGCTTTGTTGGAAAATTAATGTTCCTCCAGTGCTAAGTAAAGACAGCATGATCATGTTGGAAACATGTTGCCCTTAGCCAGAGGGCCCTACAATTTTGAACGGGGCTGCATGTATAATTTAAATTAGGATTGCGGCTATGCTAAAAAAAACACCAGCACCTTTCAGATATGCAATACAGCAAGTGGTAAGACAAAAAGAAACTCAAAATATATTTGACATTCAAGCTGTGTTTTCAAAGCCTTAGGATTTTCATTTTTCTTAGAAATGTTGCAAGCATTTCCCATCTGCCCTATAGGCCTATTACTAGCTTTGAGAGGGCCTTTTCAGAATCCTGAGAATTACTAAAATGTTATTAGATTATTGCTCGAAGTTTTCTTCAACATTACCTTCAACATTGCTCTTTTCCATCTTTGTCGAGTTCTGTAGGAAACCATTATTAGCTCCTATCATCTGTATGCGCATAAAGAGAGCAAAGTCTTTCCTGGGAGCTGGTTCTATTAGAGTTTTCCAGCCCTGTCGTGAAGGATGCCACCTACACGATCATGGAAAAATAATAATAATAAACAGTCTAAATGGTAGAAAAAAAATGATTTGCGCATCAATTATGGACAGAAAGAATGCCAGATTTGTTTGTTTGTTTGATTGGGGCTTCTACACCATATTTAAGGTTATTTTACTCATATAACAATTTGCCAGCCTATATGGGTGAAGGAAGCCACCCTCAACACCACGGGCAACAAACAATGACAAGATACCAGACAACCACATTGTATAAGGGAACTAAAAAGTTTGATTGTTGAAAAGGCTCCAGTTTTGAATAATGTACTCAGATGAAGCATCCACATCACATGCATCGGTTTAAGGTGTAACTTTATAGTAAAGAAGTGGAATATTATGCAAGTTTTACAAAGGTTGGGGGAGTAATATGTGATTGCACAAGGATAACCACTTCAAAATGTTAGGTTGCTTTGCAACTCCGAAGAATGAAAGACTAATTTTGACCTCGATATTTTGGCGCTTTATTTTGACATCATCTGGGGCGAGTCTTACGAAGCGTGCATAGCTTACGTTTGACGTAATTACCATGACGGCACAATACTTTCAGTACTGGGTGTCATGGCAATTATGTTCAATGTAAGCTACGCACGCTTTGTAATACAGGCCCCAGGAGAGTGATAATTTATGACGGCATAATAAAGTGACGAAATATTGAGATCAAAATGAGTCTTTTGTTCTTCTAACTCTTGTTATCATGTTAAACTTATCAGTAGAAGCCAAGGACTCTTATGATGTATCGATGGATTGGTGTTTAACAGCGTACTCAAGGGTATTTCACTTATATGACGGCGGTGTACTCTAACAGTAAATAGCCACACAGCACAAACCATAAAATGTGAAGTGTTTAAGTTATTAAGAGCAGTGAGGTAAATGCTAATACCCTGTTCTACATGTACAGACACCACCTACCTTGGGCTGAATCTGAAGAAGACAGCAGTTTTCTCCCATGGAGCTAGAATTCCCTGGTTAGGAATGGCTGTTACTAGAGATGTTAAAACATTCGTTTTTCCTTTTTTATCAGCACTGTTCCTTTCAGCCATGGTGGCTGATGTGGTCATTGTTAAATCAACACCCTACAGGAAAGAGAATTCGGTTAAAAGTCAGTAGCTTTGATTCAGGATTCTTTTTGAGATTATTTCATTTATATGATGGCATGCCAGTCCATGGGTGAAGGAAACCAGTACCGACTGGCACAAAACATGACAAGATACATGACAAACACACGGCGCACATTATGGTTTGTTTGTTTGTTTGATTGGGGGTTTACGCCGTACTTAAGGTTATTTCATTCATTTGACGGTGTGCCAGCCCAATGGGTGAAGGACACCACTGGCAACAAACAATGACAAGATACTAGACAATCACAGGACATGACAGGAAGCCACAACAGCTTTGTGTTGCCCCTTAGCTCTGAGAGCACCAGGGCAACACAAAGCTCCCTACAACCGCCCGCCGCAAATTATGGTGCAATAAGACAAAGTGTGCAAATTTACAATGCAGGGAACCACAAAGAATCCTGGGCCCTTGCTTACATGAAAATGTACTCAATTCAAACTGAGATGCACATGTATATTCAAAGTAAGTTCAACATGTATAGTTATATAAATGTAGAGAAACAAGCTTTGGAGGCACACACCAGAAGATCCCAAATTTATGCATATTTAAACAACCCTCGGTCAAAAATAAAAACATAAAAAAAAACAGACACAAACCAAATAAAGTTAATTTGTTTGTTTGTTTGATTGGTGTTTAACGTTGTACTCCCGGGTATTCGACTTATAAGACGACAGATCATCTACTTCTTATTCTGCCTTACTTAATAATAAGGTGGAAAGCCGGAAATAAA
>JAUELC010134877.1:0-11423 GCA_031471745.1 Cryptochiton stelleri
GTTGTTTTGTGTAAATAGATGACATCATTGGATGTCCATTAAACTGCTTCAAACAAACACCAATTGATTCATTCGGTGTAAACTAAGATAAGATTCTTCCGACTGTATAAAGACTGCTTCCGGCGACTCTTGTATTGGTTTATTACACAATACCTGTCGTTGCATCTCGTTTAGTTTGTTGGTTTAGCAGTATTCTGATCTGCTTCATACAAACACCAATTGATTCATTGCGGTGTAAACTAATATAAGAATCTTCCGAGTGTCATAAAGGCTGCTCCCGGCGACTCTTGTATTGGACATTGCGATTGCAATACGAGGCTAATAAAATAATCGGAATTTAAATTGTTAGCTGCCAGTTTTTGTCTAGTGATTACTGAGTGCTTAAACCCTTTGTGGTTTGTTATACACGCTGTACACCAAGGATGTAGGTTGGCTGCGCGGGAAATGAGTTCCACTTAAATATACACACACATAAACTCCACAGAAACCCGTATTTGTGGCTCATAAGGGGAAACTTTCAATAATTGTTTGCTTGGTTTATAGGGCTTTTGGATAATTAAAGTAAAAAAAGTGACATGTGAATAACAATCGGGACTCACTTCGTGTATCTTCGGTTTAACGACGGAGATGTCCGAATCTAGAATCGCATGTGTCTCTGTAGGTTATTGGAAGTGCGACAAGTATAACTCAAGTCAATCATTTCCCCTTTGCGGAACTAATCTCAGCTGTAATGTAGGTCATGTTGGGATGGGGGATAACTCGTGTTATCTATTTTGACATCCGTTGTTGTTTTGTGTAAATAGATGACATCATTGGATCTGCATTAAACTTAAATGGCACACACAGACCACTATTTCTAATCCAAAAGTTGTAGATTCGCATAAATGCGATTTAATTAGTATTAGACCGGTACATCCAATGACAGCTTTAGGCCCAAACAGTAATCCGAGAGAACGAAATGACTTTATTCTATAATGCAAATAAAGTTTCTTAGAGGATTTTACAATTTACCTATATGGCCTACCTTTGCACTATACGGCTTCTACTGTTTTGCACATATAAAACCTCAATTACAGTTGGAACGCTGATTTAAAGATAGTCACCAATTTTTAGTTAAAACGTTATGTCAGTTTAAAAAGATGTACAAGGCCCTATTTATCAGTTATTTCTTAATCATTACGTCTGGCTAGTATTTAAGTTCATACACTACAACACTCAAAGATAACAGCATGTGTTTGTAACTATTTTGACATTTTAGTCGATACGTTATCTATTTAGCATTAATCACTTCGAGACAGCCGATTAACAGAATACGAAATGGCTAAAGAATCTCAAGATAGAGTTCTCATTCTGTTTGTTTGTTTGTTTGATTATTTACGGAGCACATGATGCTATTTTACTCACATGACGGGATTCCAACCCAATGGGTGAAGAAAACCAAGAACCAAGGCAGGCACACAAAGCATGATACAATGAGACAAAGTTCTCAACTTTACAGTACAAGATAGAACAACGAATCGTCTGTATGTGTTTTGCTCAGAGCACCAAGACACAGGAAGCTACCACCAGTCGCCCGCACCAGTTATTTAGACAGATGAATACTGCTTTCCGGACGTTGACATTTTCTGCACAATTATGCTCTTCGCCATTCCACACTATCTCTCAAAAGGGTTTCTTTAAACGTCTTTCACATTCGTTGAAACAATTACAAACATGAAAGTCTTAGGTTGAATTAGAAGGAGAAACCTGCTTTAGTTGTCTCGTCTTTTTTCATTTCTCACAATCATCAACAGCTGCAATTGTGTGCATTACTATGATCATTAGGCGGAAGTATGTTTGTTGTATGCTGGCACTAAAATACTTTCTCCGGAAGATGACCGGGTATATGCAAAAACCAAACTGAGCAGGAATGCTTTAAAGTCCAGACATAGTTGTCGACGGACTAATATGTCGAATTACAATCTATTTAACAAGCCAAGGGCTGTCTAAGACATTCGACTTTTATTGCTTAGCTTTAGCTGCTGGTTTCGTTGTGTTGGTCGTGTATATTTGGAATAAAATTGTCCCACTGCGATGTTATATACAAGACAAAGCTTAATTTTAAAAAAATTGATAGGTATAATTAGACTGAGGTGAAAACCGAAAATAAATAATATTATTAATAAATTAAATAAATATTTAATCCGCTAACAAATGAAGTTATGTTGTCATGAAGCTTTATTTGGTTATGGAAATGAATTTTAAAATTTTGTTGGGCCATTCAAACCAAATATATGAATAGGTTTAAACACCCCACAACATAACACAACATAACACTGACTTAAAGCATGTGTAATTAATATTAATAATTGACTAAATAGTATAAAAATAAATAAATATTTGTATATAGGTATACACACATGTAAGACTATAAGTGGGGATGTAGAAGTGTTATGACAAATGGGACTAGGAAAAGGTCAAATACAGTTGGAGGTTATTTACAGAGTTTTAAGAAAAATGTACATATATAATTAAAATCTCGCGAACGTAGAATAAAAATAGAAAGAGAAAAGCCTGATATCTTAATTGTATATGTGGATTTAAAAATGAGTCCAAGATTAAAACATTCAATCCCACAGAGCAGAGTTTAAAAAATAAAACACGGCGCTCAGCATAATGTCTGGTTCATCTTAAAATGTAAAGGTGTATATCATCTAAAACAAGACAAGTGTCACAGTTACCATGTAGATGTAGATACAGCTGGGTTAAAAAGATGAGAATTTACACCGAGATAACCTGACAAAACGCCATGAATGAATGATACAAACGTGACAGAGGGCTGAAATTGAAAAAAGAAGCACCCTTTGTTGGACGCATCCCATCTCTGCTGCCATATATCTTTAAATTTGGGTTTGAGAGTTGTTAAAATGTCGGAAACAGATAACGGTAAATTAATCGATACTTCAGGTAATGCGAGGAAATTCTTTGCTAGGTGGTCAGCCCACTCATTTCCAGCAATATTACTGTGTCTCGGATCTCATTCAAATGCGACTTCAATGCCTTCATAAAAAAGTGTAGTAAGAGTATATAAAATTTCGTTTAAAACTTTAATTTGTTACCTTGTTTCAGGAACATTTAAAAGCTGGGATGGTATTAAAGATAAGAAGACTTTTTCATATGCAACGCTTCACTGTATATCTAGCACCGTTATCAGCCTAATGTATATAATTACCTGACATATACAACTGAACGCACCACAGGTGTGAAAACAAAGGCATCGGTGATTTGCTTTAGGTTTATTTGTTTTGTTGATATTTTAACAGTAGTCTGATTTGCTTCAAACAAACACCAATTTATTCATTGCGGTGTAAACTAAGATAAGAATCTTCCGAGTGTCATAAAGACTGCTCCCGGCGATTTTTGTATTGGTTTATAACACAATATCCGTCGTTGCATCTCATACCGTTGAAAAACACTGCTCCGGGCGACACTTGTATTAGAAGAGAAACAATATCGGTTTTTGTATCTCGTTTCTTCGTTTTGTTTATCATACTGGCATTGTGTGTGGTTTCAGTATTGATGTCTTGTGGAGATTTTGTCTGAGCTCAGAGTGTTGCTTTTTTCAGATGATTTCCACGAATGGTTCCTTAAATCCTGAAACATTCATCATTTATAGACCAACAAATACGGAATATGGACAATAAAGGCCTGCTTGTGACTTAGGAGCGTGTCCAGTATCATACTGGTATTGTGTATGGTTTCAGTTTTGAGGACTTGTAGAGATTTTATCTGAGCTGACAGGGCTGCTTGTTTCCGAAGATTTCAACAAATGGTCCATTATCTGTACACTGTCATGACCACTGTAGACGTTTGTTTGTTTGATTGGGGTTTTACACCGTACTTAAGGTTATTGTGGCCCTATATGTCAAATTAGAACATGGGAAATTATCGCACAACGTTCACTCAATTCGTGACAATCGTGACGGAACGGAATGCAATTATTTGTGTTGTTAAGTTTAGCCCTTTAAGCTCATTTTGTTACTACAACTATTCTGATTTGATTAATAACCTGCGCTTAGTCACGTGTTATGATATCATGTTACCTGGATAAATATACACGGCCAACATTTATTCAATAGATAGATTTATTTTCATTGGTGTATTTTATAAATAAGATAGGAATAAGATAAGATAGGCCGTGGTTCGTGTTCTGGGGAAGTTACGTCCGGGCGGGGGTCGAGTCTGGGGGGGATTAGTCCGGTCGGGACTCGTTTCCGGGGGGTTCTTGTCCGCAAGGGACTCTTGTTCCGGGGAAAAAGTCCAGGAGGGGGGCGTACCCCAAGGTAGGATAAGACCTTTTTTTCGGGTTAGGTTTAGGGTTAGCTTCCGTGTTGATTGAGGGCCAGTTTTATGGTTATTTCTAGGGTTAGGTTTAGGGTTAGGTTTAGGGTCAGGTTAAGGCTGACTTTTACATGTAGGATAAGTTTAAGGTTGTGATAACGGTAAACTCTAACCCTATAACTTAGGATTGAGGTCTCACATGACAGACTTATCTGAACTTGTCTGTGTTGACTACACAACGATCGAATGTCATCCTATGAAAGAAATACATTAGCTCTGATTTCAATTGGTACACTTTTGAACTTTTAGATATTTTATATATGGTTTACATTTGGGATTTTGTAAAACTATTTGAACCCATCTGGCTGCAATGTGATATATCAAAGCATTTCTGTATATTTTCCTCAGCCTCGTGCACTTCTAGTGTATTGCTTATAGCCTAGCCTAGGTCGAATCGGGGATTGTCTGAGACCGAGTTGTTTGCGATTTTCTGCTATGAGGTCACATTTTGTGCCATATGGCGCACATGTGATCGTCGGCGATTAGTTGCAGCAGACCGCAAGGTCACCATACACCAGGGTTTAGTCATGGTTCTGCACGCGATTATAACCAAATTTTTCACGAGTGTATTAATGGCCGGGAAAATCACCGCCACTTTGAAATGATGACGTCATAACTTTTGACTCCATCAAAAGATGCATAATAGTCAATTTAAAGATCTTGCCAACTTTCGTGTTGATTAGATTCTAATTAGCGGAGCCTTAGCATGCTATGAATTTTAGTGGAAAATTCTTTATCTACATCGGACTGGGAATTAGAGCTCGAAAAGGTAAAAATTTTTACTTCATTTTTTATTTGTAATTGTGTAGCTCTGGCTTTAAACTATATGATAACAAAATCACGTTTGAAAAGATTTGAAAAAGGACAGACAGAAACCAACTCAAATTAAATGTTAATATTTTTTTAATTTATTTACTTTTTAAAAGATACTATGCCAGAAATTGCTTCCAACAAACAATATGAATTTCTACTCCTAATTCTGGTATAATTGTATGTTTTTTTTTTGTATTTAATTAATCATTAAATGACCAATGAGAAGGTTTGCCTACAACCTGGAGAAAACCCAACTGAAATTAAATACGAATATTTTGTTTTTAATTTATTTACTTTTTTAGAACATATTATGCCACTAAATGATTTTTAAAAAAAACTGATAAAATACATTCAGAAAAAATGTCCATACTTTCTTGTGTTATAAATCAATGTTGATTGTTCCGTCAGAGCTGGCAAACAAGTTGTTGAATATCTTATCTTTGTCCTTATTCTCTGCACTAAGCGAAGTAAAAACATTTGGAAATTTCAACATTCCATTTAACGTATTGAAACTAGTTTCATTTCGACATCACTCACTACCTTGCAGTTTACGGTTTTTCATCAGTTATAGAATGGCACACGTATTGTTCTACTCAAACCCAGACAAATGTGCCCATTGTGGTCTTAAAATGTCTATCTAACGATCCCTTTTCGGTACTTAAACGGACATTACCAGAGAAAATGACTTTACTTCTAAATAAACATATGACATAAACTGTGTAATGCTAAACATGCCTCTTCCTGGTTTGTATGTTGGCTTTTTCATAACTCTTTGAGAGCCGATACGACTTTTTCGTTACATGAGATGTCAAGGCTCAAGTCGACCTCCACTGAAATTTGAGACTTTAAAATAAGGATTTTCTGCTGCGTCGCTATGTGCTTAGTTGTGATAGGTGAGAGATACTACAAGTTAGCCTGGTATTACTGTAACATAACTTTGATATCAACAATTTGCCATTTGTCTTTGTTCTCTAACAATGTGAAAACGTCGTCATATGAGTGAAATGGGTCTGATAACGACGACTGAGGTAAACAAACAATCATGCCCTGAAGTGACCACTCGTCATCTTTAAAGCTGAAAAATCATTAAAAAGGAAAGTAAGTTTGTATAGAACGTATTAAGCGGATTCACAAAATGCTTTACGTAGTCTGTTAAATTGTTTCAAACCCAAGGGAGAATTACATAAAGCATTTAAATGTATGGTGGACTGTTTATGCCACATTGTTTATGTCTTCATAAACTTTATTTTCCTGAGAGCAGCAAGCATCGCTCATATTGCTTCCCAACAATCCTTTACAAATGAATGAATATTTCAAAGGTGCAACAAAAACATTAGAATTAAAACAAATAATTATAATACTTTATACATTGTACTTCGTAGAAAATAAATGATGTATTCATTTTCTTTATATCTATGTCATTTGTGACACAATGTCCAGTTAAACCACTTTAACCAATGTTTCAGTTTGAGTGCTTTGATTATTAGATTTGAGGGAGTTAAACTACGGTGATTACTGTTAACCTGGTCTAACTTGCCGCTTAATGGACTCTGGGATCAAGCCTGTCATTCAAGACTAATTCTCGGAAAAACTGTCCATGTAAGACAAATCTACAAGAAAACTGACAGGATTTTTACATTGGGCTCGAAAAGTCTCAAGACAAAGTATGTTTGTCTTCGAACAAAAGATAAAACCGTACTCCGCAACCTATATATACATGGAATTTACTCGTTGAATTATCACATATCGTTTTTGACATTTGAACTCGAAGGCTGGTAAATAATTTAAATGTTAGAAATGTTCTGCACACAAAAATTGTGAATATGCATTTCAAGGTTCAATACACAAAGGACATCACGTCTTGAGATAAATGGATATTTATCTGTGTGTTTATCTTTGTCTGAAGGTTGATTTCTCTGTTACTGACACTCTGGACATCTCACTGCTGGTTTATTTAATTGTTTTTGTAATGGGACACTTTTAGTTCAACAGCATGATTTACAACTTGTTTCTACTTTTCTTTACAACTGTTAATCATAGAGATTATTTTATAAACTCATTATTTCATCGCAAAAACATGTCACCACGTTAAAACATTCTTCTTTTTTTTTGACAAATATGTTTTATATATTTTATATGTCAGTGATATAAAGAACTTGAAACTACCATTAGATGCACTGTGTGGGTCTCACTCACCCTGCTGACCCTTGGTGTATGAGGGACAAAACACTGAGAGTGTATGTGTGAAGTTTATATCTGTTATAACATCGTGTAACATCCATGCCCTTTGACTGCTGCGGTACACTATTGACTACTTACCAATTAATATTAATTGACAAAACTAACTTATTCACAAATAGGACACATATAATTCCTTTTAACGAAAGTTGAGTAGAGTAAAGTGACAACTCCAAGGAATAATGTACAGTTCACTATGATTGTAGATTTCGGATCATTTAAATCATCTTCCGTAGTTGGAAAGTGTTGTCGTCAATGGTATTCCCGATCGACATCTAAATGCGAGCCAAATAAGCAACTATTATTTAATGGTAATTAATTTTGTTTTTAACCGAATTGAAAACTAAATCAATTTCTTAATTGTATTCCTTATTTTACCAAGTACATATCCATGCGTGTCGTTTACCCGTATCGTTAAAGTATTTTTCTTTTGAACGTGTTAAAGTGGCAAGGATACAAAAGAATTCCGTTTTACAAATAGATATTATGAGTGGGAATCCATTGACACAAACAGTTGGAAATGACTATGTAAGTCACGTCTATATGGTTAATCGTTCGTATTCCCTTACACTTTGAATCAAACAAGAAGCGATCGGGTGGGGGTGGGTGGGGCTCCGGAGATAACCTCCACTTTAAAATACGGATTTGCTGCTGCGTGGCTATGTGCTTAGTTGTGATAGGTGAGAGATACTAGAAGTTACCCTGGTATTACTGTAACATCACTTTGATATCAGCACTTTGCAATTTGCTTTCTTCTCTCTCAATGTGAAAACGTCGTGATATAAGTGAAATGGTCCTGAGTACGACGAATGAAGTAAACAAGCAAGTATGTCCAGAAGTAGCCTCTCTTCATCTCAAAAGCGGAAAAATCATTAAAAAGGAAAGTGTCTGTACAGATGGTGTGAAGCAGTTTTAAAAAATGGTGTACGGAGTCTGTAAAATTGATTCATAATCATGGCAGAATTACGTAAATCATTTTAATGTATGGTGGAATATTCACACCATATTGTTTATGTCTCCATATGCTTTATTTCCCTGAGAGCAGTCAGCATCGCTTCCCAACAATCCTTTACAATTATGTCTATGTCATTTGTGACACTAACTGTCCTGTTAAACCACTTTAACCAATGTTTCGGTTTGAGTGCTATGATTATTAGATTTGGAGGAGTTTACACTACGGTGATTACTGTTAACCTGTCGTTACTGGTCGCTTAATGGTTCCTGAGATTAAGCCTTTCATTCAAGACTCACAGTTTGAAAAACTGTCAACGTGAGACAAGCCTACATGGAAACTGACAGGACTTGTAGATTAGCCTAAAAATGCTCAAGACAATGTATGTTTTCCTGCGAACATAAGGTAAAACCGAATTCCGCAATCGATACATACATGGAATTTTTGCGATGAATTATCATATATCGTTTTTGACATTCAAACCCGAAGCCTAGTAAATAATTAAAATGTTACAAATGTTCTGGAAACAGAAATTGTGAGTATGCATTTAAGGCGTCAATACACAAAGGACATCACGTCTTGTGATAAATGGATATTTCTCTGTGTATTTATCTTCGTCTGAAGGTTAATTTCTCTGGAACTGACACTCGGGACATCTCACTGCTGGTTTATTCAATTGTTTTTGTAATGGGACACTTTTAGTTCAACGGCATGATACAAATACGTTTCTATATATTGTGTAGAGCTTGAAACTAGTATTAGATGCACTGTACGGGTCTGAGTCACACTGTCGATCCTTGGTGTATTAGGCGAAAACCACTGAGATTATATTGACAAGGTTTAAAAAGGTTACGAAAGTTCATTAAAGTAGTCAGTATGACTGTATTTATTGATTCATTTTAAACATCTTCAGCAGTCGCGGAAGTTGTTCTTGTCAATATCATCCCCACTTGACATCTAAATACGAGCCATATAAGTAACTATCATTTAGCCTTTCATTCAAGAATAATCCTAGGAAAAAATCTCAATGTAAGACAACCCTACTAGGAAACTGACAGGACTTTTACATGAGGCTCGAAAATGCTCAAGACAAAGTATGTTTTCCTGCTAACAAAAGATACAACCGAACTCCGCAATCGATATATATATAATATATTTTTTTAACGTGCAAAGATATAAGAGAATTCCCTTTTACAATCATATGATATGATTGTGTATTCTATTGACACAAAAAATATTAAACCAGCCTAAAAATCACGCATATATCGATAATCATTTGTATTGTTAAGGCACGTAGCTAGGGGGAGAAAGAGCAGCTCTACTATTTATCTTTGTTCTTTTAACAGAAATCTTTGATGTTCGGTAAACCATTAAACGTCAATACTTGCCTTCATGGACGTATTTGTTCCCTGCCATTTTAGAAAGGTTGAAAATAGATTCCGTACACGGATAAACAAAAACCTTAACAGTTTGATTTCCTTAACGGAATAGTTTTTTTTTATTATTTCATTCCCAATTGTCCAGATCGTGAAAAGATTTCAGCGTATTTGTCAGGTCAAGTGATTTCTCTCAGATGGGTTGTTCATTTGTCTTTTTTTTGTCAATGATTTCGTTTCGATTCAACTAACGCCATTTACTCAATATTATTGTATCTTATATTTAGACGGCAAAGTTATTTTAGGCCTATATTTGGCTTAGAGTAAATAATTGTATATTGGATCGGAAACACATTTTTATACTTTTGAGCAGACATCAATCAGACGTCAATACATGCCTTGATGAACGTATTTGTTCCCTGCTATTTCGGAAAGATTCATACTATATTCCATACACGGATAAAAAAATAAAAAAATCCTTTTCTAAATATTTTGTTTATTATTTCATTCCAAATCGTGAAATAGATTCAGCGTATTTGATGTCAGATGATTTGTTCATTTGACTTCCTGTTGTCAACCTTTTATCCTCGATTTAACTAATGGGATTTAGTCAAGTGTACTAGTGAAGCTTATAATTAGACGGTAAAATTATTTTAGACCTATTTAGGAGTTAAAGAGTAACCACTTGCATATTTGGATCAGAAACACTATTTGTAATATTATTTTGAGGACTTTATACCCATTACTGGACCGAGAAGCATATTCCTTATCGCTACTCAGTTTGTTATTAGTTGGGGGTCACGGAAGTCACAAAATACTTTAATAGGATTCACCGGTTCTAATTTGATCGACACGAAACTTTACAAGAGTGTGCTTTTGACTACTGCACATCATTTGACGAGTCAGATTTTGCTATGACGTCATAATTGCAAGATATCTGGTATAGTTTCAGTTCCGATCAGGGGTCGGTTGCTCTGAGAGCTGTTAATCTTGGATTAGGTGACATCGCGTCGTTTTAAAGGTCTATCTCTAATCCAGGATTAGTGATTTAATCCGCTATTATCTACTAATCTTGGTTTTCAGCAACAGGGCCCTGGGGCCGGTTGCTGAAAGCAATGATAACTTTAAACCAATTTTAAAGCGTAGCTTTTTCGCGATTAAGACAATTCGCATTGAAATTATAAAAAAAAATATTTAGTTAAAAAAAAAATTAGTTGATACTATATTACATAACCCGAAGTAATATTTCCGTCTCTACATAGAGTCAGTTTCCAGGTTACGGCTAGATTATGTTTTATTTTCTGACAAACAAAAGATTAAGTTTAGCAATATGTCCGTCTGTACCTTTATCATCAACTCAAGATTTGTCAATTCACCATGATGCTTTAAGATGTAAAAACACTACTCTGGAGTGTGCCTTTAGCCGCGTCGGACACAAGCATTATTTATTTATTTAAGTCTCCGCCAAAATGGGCAATTTCTACACAAAATGATGTTAGTGTCACAATGTATATATATATCTTCACTCAGTCAGGTTATATATATATATTTTTTTTATAAAGGAAGAGAGAAAAATTTTCTATATATGTATTTATGTCATGAAAGCGGAGCACAGTATAACCTTTATTGTACCTTGTTTGCGACTTGTGCTTGTCTTTTATTAC
>JAUELC010134988.1:0-11423 GCA_031471745.1 Cryptochiton stelleri
CCAAGAAACCAACGAAGAGAAATTTCTTCCCGATCCAATGTTACAACAACTGGCTCACATATAGAACCAAATTCTAACAAGGCTAGTGTAGTGGGATCAACGCATGTCACACGAGATGGTTTCCACATAGAACCAAACTCTACCATGACCAGAGTGGCCGGATCCAATACTATCACATGGGATGGTTCCCTTATAGAACCTAACTCTATCAAGGTCAGTGTACCTGGATCCTCGCATGTCATGCAGAATGCTTTTTGCTTGCAGCCAAGGTATACAAATGATTTACACCAAGAACAATCTGACTCTGGACCCCAACATATTAAACACCAAATTAGGAATGTCATTCCCAAAAATACCAGAATTCCCAGTACTGAAGATAACATTTTCCAACAATTCCACTCCAGAAACTCTTTACAAACAATACAACAACAGAAAACATTAGCCGTGTTTGATTCCGCATCAACGTCTCCGGAGTCTATTCTACCAGCTAGTAGTGTCTGTACCTCACCTTCTATGAGCACGAATAGCTACGTGGAAAAAAATTCTGTAAGAGAGGCTGGAGGATTTGCTAAAAAAATTCACAAAGGGAGTGATATTACAAATACATTTTTACTTACATCTGGGGATCAAAGTATGGGTTCTCTACAAAAGCATCTTCAAAGTGACAAGGGAGACAAATCTGTTCTTAACAAAATAAGAACATTGCTCTCCACAGCGTCTGATGTCCGACGAAATTCTCAGTTTCGTGTCAAGGAAATGAATTTACATGATAGAAATGCTTCTAATGTGCGTAAGGCTTGGTCAGATGTAGACTTATCAAGCTCCAGAACACGAGATGTTATGACACCACGGACAAAAAGGTTTCTCTCAAATGCTGGTAAATCAAGTAATCAGTGTGTGGAAAGAGAACAAAACTTGTCTTCAGTTAAAATATATGTCAGCAAACATGACGATGTAAAAGACTCAAACTCTGATCCTTATGTTAGGAGTTGGAATAAATCTAATCATGAAACTCTCAATATTGATCATATTTCTGTAAAAGATTATGAGACATTCGATCGAAACATTAAGCACACGAAAGACAACAACAGTGACAGGTCTTCAATTCACAACTACTACAAGCATGAGGTTCCACAGGTGTCACAAACTACAACACAATGCCACAGAGCAAGACCCAAATCTGAGACAGTGTCGAGGGACGCAGATAATGACTATTTAAAAAACATTGACAGTTTGTTTGTTCGAAAGATCCGACCAAAGTCTGCTGTGTTAAAGCCATCAGCAGTGGAATCAGAAAGTTCTGATCGCAAAACAGTGCCTGTTGATAGAAAAGGGTGGAATTCTAATATCAGGCCACAGTCAACAAACTTATCAACTCAAAGGTGGGTTGAGTCCACTGAAAATGTCCATGCACATAGACCATTATCTGACAGACATCATCATTACAATGCTCATGTTGATGATACTATGTCAGAATTAAATAATGTACTCTTCTGTGAACCAGTTCGCGGATATGTTTCAAATTTCAGTAACGCAGACCACAATCATCAGTCACCTTTAAATAGCGATAGACTTCATCCTGAACATCAGACTAGAAATTTACCTTTTACTTCAGGTGAGCTGATTCGTGTAAATGGTCCTCAATCTGATTCTGTGTCAACTCTAACTATGACTTATGATCATTTACCAGAACAGTCCCATTTACCAACACAGGTTGTGAATAATTCAAGCTCCAGAACAGTTCATCGGTCTGAATATGTTTCAGATAACTCTGATCAAGAATTTATGATTATTCCAGACCAACGCAGACCACAACCAAAGTGCCCCAGTCAGGAGGCCTCAAAAAGTGTTTTAGATAATTTACAATCTGACACTGATAATTATTCTGACTTTAATTCCGATTTTGAGCAATTGAAACCGTATCTTAATCAAGTTAATGAGGATCTGGGTAATAAGAGTGCTGTAGAAAGTAAGGATGATTCTGTTAGTCAGACTCTGGCCTACAATCCGCAGTATCAAACGAGTCCAACAGTTAGGAGATACAGCTCTCTGAATTGTTTAAGTCCAACTAAAAAGCCACCAAAAGAGTGGGATGAGCACAGTTTACAGAGCGAGTATGGTCTGTACAACCCTCAGTCAGTGGAAGATTTGAGCGCTGTCAGTGCCATCCAGCGCTTACGTCACAGAGTCAACAGTATCAGATCTTTAAGCAGGTGCTCCTCAGA
This sequence comes from Cryptochiton stelleri, assembly GCA_031471745.1. Taxonomy (NCBI): domain Eukaryota; kingdom Metazoa; phylum Mollusca; class Polyplacophora; order Chitonida; family Mopaliidae; genus Cryptochiton; species Cryptochiton stelleri. Next base: position 2,226 of record JAUELC010134988.1, read on the forward strand.
GGTTACAGATATCTCCTCATCTCAATACAGCCTATTTAATGACAGAAGTGACATTCAAAAATTCCAAAGAGAAATACATCCTTCTTTTCTTGATAAAAAGGTTGCTGGAATTTCTATGAACAGCAAACTGCCACAAGGGGAACCTTCTGCTACACACTTATATTTAGACAAAGATGAAAACCATATTATACCTGTTCTACATGATTCCTTGGATAGTAAGACTTTTAAGGAAGATATTAATACTGATCAAACAGTCAGAGGTAATGATATGGCCCCAGACTTAAATCTATCACCGACTGTAATGCATTTATCTGACATTATTGTCAAACCTGTTGGATTAAAGGAAAATCCAGTGGCTTATTCTTTGGACATTTCTCGAAATAACAGTGCTCCTAATAGAATTGAAGATAGTCATGATGTTCAGAGGATGAGGATTGTATCAGAACACATTTTACCAGTATGCTCACAGTCAATGGGTGCTCTGGATGTTATAGAGAGAACAAAGCCAGTTAGAAAAACGAATAGGCGATCATTAGGGGGTGGGTTGAATTCATTACATGAAAACCTCACGAAATATATCAACAATTCAAAATCTGAACAACCGATATTTGTTCATCCCAATGTTTCTCGCATTAGACGAACTGCATCTGCTGACCTAGCCACTGTACCCAATGCTATACCAGAAGAATGGAGTCAGGAAAAAACCTATGGTGGCTTCAATGATCAGCATATGTTTTCTGAACTGGAGACAAAAACAATTATTAACCCCTCGCACGCCCTCCAATCTTACAAAGATACTCCCCATGTTCCCCAAACTCTCCAAAACTCAGTGGTTAATTCTGATAGATTGGTGTCAAATCCGAGAGAAAGAGACAAACGGAAATCCAAGAAGACGGTATCATTTGGGGATATTCCAAGAACTTTATTAAATACTATGGACTCTTCTCATAGTAACAGTCATTATAGGATCAGGAAGCCAAACAGAAGACCTGAGGGGAGTCTTCTGCAAAGAGAGAAACCATTGAAAGCATTTCCTCTTCCTCCATCTACTGAATTTAGGTGCAGAGTTCTCAAGGAACCTGTGTCTGTTGTACAGACTAAACCATCACAGATTCACAGTGAACATTTTGGAACAAACAGTTTTGATTCAGGTTATAGCAGCAATGGAGCTTCTGTGAAACCTGTATCTTGTCAAAATTCTAATAAAAATTTTGAAGTGAAGGATGGACATATTTTATCCCCTCAAAGTTCCAATTTCATACACAAAGTGCCTGCAATGAAAATGTTGACGCCAAGAGATATATTGCCAATGACGCGAAATGCTACTAGAGACGAAAAAAGTGCTGAAGCAAATGTTTTAATTCCAAGACAAAGGTTATCTCAGACTGAAAACATCAATTATAGTGAAATTGCAAATGTGTGTACCACAACTGAGAAATTAAGTTCCCCTTACAGTGGAGAAATAGTCTCAGGATTTCAACCAAGAGAGGATTTTATGTCCTCAAATCCAAAAAATACCCATGAAGTTAAGGGGATGACTCCAAGAGGACAATCAAAAATACCCCGGCCTGTGAAAAATGCTCAACCAACTATACTTGTACCAAACAGACAATCTCCCAGAGGGGAAAATCATTTACCCAGGAAGGAGTCTGAATTGGTGGACATGGATTTGTCAAAAACACTCCCATTAGATGATAGAAGTTGGCATATTATCTCAATATGGCCTCAGAAAATCAGACCATCCTCCGCAATACATACCACTCAAAATAATGGTGTCAATTCTGTATCAGAAAAGAGCCCTCCTTTCGAGAAAGTTTTCAAGAATTCAGGTAGACCGTTTTCTGCCTTGTCGCCGAGTGAAGTGACAAAATTGGATTCCCAACACAACCCAACAGGTGATCATAATAGATATTTGGCAAAACCATCAACAGCAACTAGTATGTCTGGTCCAAACAATGTTTCTAATGGCATATTAAACAAAACTGCTCTACCTAAAACAAGGGAACAGTTTGAGACATCAACTATGAGACCGAAGTCCTCCAGTATTTCAGATCTATCAAGGTCATATGAAGGTCGTGAACCAAGAAACACTCCCACAAGATCATTTACAGGGAGTCAGCTCTCATTAACAACTGAATCAGGCCGTTCACAGTTTCCTGATGGTAAGTCAGAGAAAGGTTTTAGACCATCTCCTACAATTTTGAATGAATCTCAGAAACATGTTTATCAAACTGCTAACAAATCTCATCGTCCAGGATCAGCATTGTTGCGGAAAATGTATGACAAACAATTGGCTGAACAAAGGGGCTCTCAAATGTTATCATCTCGGGGATCTGAACCTAGGGGTCATCAAATGTTGTCACATGGACCCAGAGTTTCACCTAGAGGTCATCAAAAGGCATCACAAATTCCTGAATCATCACCTCGAGGTCAACTGGCAAAAAATGATTTTATACCGCATACCAGGAGTCTAACTGATATCAGACAGGTTATTCTTCCACATGATGGACACACGATAAAACAATCTGGACAGTCCTCTAAAAAAAGAAATACTGCACTCCAAACACAGTCCTATAGAAATGCTGCACTCCAAACACAGTCATCTAGAAATGCTGCACTCCAAACACAGTCCTCTAGAAATACTGCACTCCAAACACAGTCCTCTAGAAATGCTGCACTCCAAGCACAGTCCTCTAGAAATGCTGCACTCCAAACACAGTCATCTAGAAATGCTGCACTCCAAGCACAGTCATCTAGAAATGCTGCTCTCCAAACACACTCATCTAGAAATGCTGCACTCCAACCACAGTCATCTAGAAATCCTGCACTCCAAACACAGTCATCTAGAAATGCTGCTCTCCAAACACAGTCATCTAGAAATGCGGCCCTCCAAACACAGTCATCTAGACATGCTGCACACATGACATCTGTAAGACCAGTAAGGAATCAGTCTGTCTGGCCTAATAGTGATAATGCTAAACAGGCAAGAGATAGACAGAGCTTATCTCCTGATGTAGTGGCTGATGGAGGGGGACCACATTATGAAATGCAAGTGTCTGTATCAAAGTTAGAGAGTGCTATAAGCCAGCTTGATCAACAAAGTATACACATTCTAAACGCTGCAAAAAGAAATAAACTAAGTGATTCTGAAATAAAAGCTGCAGTTAGAAGTTGTCATCCTCTAGCTGTAGCTCTTAAAGCGGCTAAAGTCCAGCAGAGAGAAAGACATCAGTGCAATCAGCCAATCACCATGGAGCAGATAGAAGAAAATACAAAAACTAAAGACATTCAACCAAATGACTTTGACTTTAAAAGTTTACTTGTGTCCAAGGAACCAGTTAAGTGGAAATCACGAGGTAAAGTTCCATCAAAATTAGTAAGGACTTCTCGTAAGGATGTTGTGAGATATTATGTAAGTCGCAAGGAAATTGTACAACAACAACATGATGAGAGCCTATTGAACTCTGGATATGATGACATCTCTTCAGATAATGAAGGTAGGCTTTTGCTTATTTGAACTTGTTTTCTTCGTTTATAACTGATCAAAATTTGTATAAGAGCTTAAGTAGCGGTATATCTGGCAGGTGGTTGGAGGGAGCTACTTGTTGCCCTGGTGATCTAAGAGCTAAGGGGCTGCTAAGTTGATCTGTTTTGTGACGTCTAGCACTGTAAATTTGCACACTTTGTCTTATTGCAACATGTATTATGTCCTGCGCTTGTCTTGTATCTTGTCATTATTTGTTGCCAATGGCATCGATGATGGTTTCCTTCAATCATTGGGCTGACAGCTGGCATATGAGTGAAATAACCTTAAAGTGTGGCGTAAAAACCAAATGAGACAAACAAACAAACCAGTATACCTGCATGGATAGGATAATGTGCAATGTTCGTATAAACTCTTATGAAGCTAGGCTTGAAGGTTTTCTATCCTTTCTTTATTTTTGCAACCCTGAATAATGATATATTTCAATTTCAATATGAAATCTCGTTTTCGCTTTATCTTTTCCCTTTACAAATTCTTTTATTTTTTGTTTGTGGGTAATTTATTCAATATCAGCTCATAGAAGAAGACGTGTGACATTTTCCTGTGATTGATATTCCTGTCAGCCTAATATCTCCAGTTCTGTTTGATATCCCCTTCTAGAAGCAACAGGATGTGTTAGGTGTATGAAGACTTACAATATAGGTCTGATTGTGTTGTTTATCCGGTTAGAGACAATTAAACTGGATTGGTTTCAGATATATTAAAGCTTTATTAAAAACAGTTGATGAAGTGTATAGCAATAATATTGTCAAGTTCTGTTTGATATCCACATGCCATTCAAAATCGGACTATGTTTTCAAAGCTTTGCCTGATATTGTGTTTTATTTTCACAATGGTCATTGTGTTTTGGGCTGTTAAAAGTCTACTGGACTGTTATTGCCTATTTACTCTGGTCACGGACGACATTGTGCTTTCAAAACTACCTACTCTTTTATCGTGAAAGGACAATGTTTTAATAAAATAAGAGTTCTCTGATTCCACTTTGTGTGGGCTGAAGTCACTCAACCCTAGCCACAAATATCATTTTATGGTTGTGATCTCTCTCCGTTAAACTATTGGCATACGTTTAATTAGTGCTTAATTAAATGGTCACAATTGTACTCATTGTTATGTGTATACATTTATTGATATACGTGTGACATTTCTACCTTTTCTTCGATATGGGTGGCATATCTCTTATTTTATTTATTTTTCTAAATCAGTCAGAAATGTTTTCATTGTATAACTGTTTACCATCATGATATAATTGTAGTCGATATTAATTATAGAGGCCTACCTTACTTAACATTTTTGTAGATACAAACTGTTATATGGTTAACACTGTTATATGGTAAAAACTGTATTGATTTTTATACACTTTATATTTGATATGGCAGGGTGGGCCAATTTTGGCAGTATTTCCTAGTGGCGTAAACTATTTGATAACCCCTGGTCTGTTATAATTATAGAGAGAGGGGAATGTGGTCTTTAAAGGTCTATTGAAATCTACTCTGCAAATAAGCTAATGTTTTGTATACATTGAACCATTTAGTCTAAATCATTTCAACAACTTATAATAAAGTACAAAGATACATGTAGGATCAGGGTTCACCTCAATGTACATGATTCATAGCATACATATTTATAGTGTTGCTCTAGTTTGTAATTTGAATGAGAGATCAATTCTAGTTTCTCAATACTATACAGTGAAGTCTTTCTGAGAGAATCTCTTATTTGTTAAAATGACCTATTATAGTAAGCCCTATGTCACCTGTGTTCCCAATTCCTCTAGATTTATTGGTAATAACATCACCTGTACATGTATATAGGCGATAATATCTGCCAGAATGTACATGTTAGGTATAGGCCATTGAGCTCTTTAGTGTGTAAACCGTATATCATTGTGTATATGGTCTGAATATTTTACAGTGACAAAACATCTAATCTATAATGTAGTGGATATACATGCCAGTGAGCTGTTCTACTTCTTTAGGTTATTTCTTCTCTATTAATCTTTACAAAAAGCATGAGACAATGACACGATCTGTATTCAGATGGCTGTTAGACTGTGAAGGATAGATGAAATGAAATAGTGCACACATTTGTTTGAAATAGTGGCAGGTGAATTGATAGAATTAAAATGAATATGTATATGTACAGAGAGACACAAATGAGATTGAATAATGTAATCTCAAGTTAATTGTACCAAAAGCCTTTTTACAGTGATGTAGGGTTTAAGAAATATTAATTATACTTTCAGTTGTTACCTGTATGTTATGTGTAAACTGTTGTTTTTCTATCATCGATCTATGGCTTCTGGACATCATGACTTTTTGACCATATATGGAATAATGCGGGTGGTTGGAGGGAGCTCCTGTTGCCCTGGTGCTTTCAGAGCTAAAGGGCAACACAAAGTGTGTGTATATGGTCAATACAGGTGTCATACAGTAAATTAGGTAATGTCAACAGATTAGATTAAGTTGGCAGTGCTGTCACATTTTATTTGTTGCGTGAGATGTACAGGTGTGTAGATTATTTTGCATACATACATGTATATTAGTCCTTTATCCATCCATCTTTATATTTATATTTTTATGAATTTGTTAATAATAAAAATGGATTTATTTTGCAATGATTATAATGTTTCTAGTTGATCACTCATTGTACTTCACTACTGATAGTGCAAGCAGCTACACACATTTTTGTTTAGTTACCAATAGGCAGCAATTACAATCTCATATTTATGCTGTTTGATTTAGTCTTTTTCACTATAGAAATGAACCCACTGATTTCTCAAGGACGCTGCTAACTATCTTGATAGTGTTGTAGAGTACTGGAAAATCTGATACATACTATATTGGAGATGCCAACACGAAGCCGATCTTTTGTGGCGTCCTGTTATGTCCTGTGGTTATCTTGTATCTTGTCTTTGTATGTTGCCAGTGGCATTGGGGGTGGTTTCCTTCACCTATAGGGCTGGTACGCCATCATATGAGTGAAATAACCTAAAGTACGTTGTAAAACCCAATCAATCAATCATAATATATTGGAGAAGCCAACACGAAGCCGATCTTTTCTGGCGTCCTGTTATGTCCTGTGGTTGCCTTGTATCTTATCTTTGTTTGTTGCCAGTGGCATCAGGGGTGGTTTCCTTCACCCATTGGACTGGCACGCTGTCATATGAGTGAAGTACAGCGTAAACCCCCAAGCAAACAAACACACATAAGATATTTATTTGGGTGTCAAAACTGGTGAATCTCGTGCATAAGATATTGGGCGTGCCAACACTGGGAAATCTGACACATAAGATATTGGGCGTGCCAACACTGGGGAATCTGACACATAAGATATTGGGCGTGCCAACACTGGGAAATCTGATACATAAGATATTGGGGGTGCCAACATTGGCAAATCTGACACGTAAGATATTGGGATACCAACATTGGGAAATCTGACATATAAGATATTGGGCGTGCCAACACTGGGAAATCGGACACGTAAGATATTGGGATGCCAACACTGGGAAAATTTGACACATAAGATATTGGGCGTGCCAACACTGGGAAATTTGACACGTAAGATATTGGGATGCCAACATTGGGAAATCTGACACATAAGATTTTGGGGGTGCCAACACTGGGAAACCTGATAAATAAGATATTGGGAGTGCCAACACTGGGAAATCTGACACATAAGATATTGGGGGTGCCAACACTGGGAAATCTGACACATAAGATTTTGGGCGTGCCAACACTGGGAAATCTGATAGATAAGATATTGGGATGCAAACATTGGAAAATCTGACACATAAGATATTGGGCGTGCCAACACTGGGAGATCTGACACATAAGATTTTGGGGGTGCCAATACTGGGAAACCTGATGAATTAGATATTGGGAGTGCCAACTCTGGGAAATCTGATACATAGATATTGGGGTTGCCAACACTGGGAAATCTGATAAATAAGATATTGCAAGTGCCAACACAGGGAAATCTGATAAAAAAAAGATATTGGGGGTGCCAACACTGGGAAATCTGATTATTAACATAGTTGGTTCCAATACAAGGAAGTATGATACTTAATAGGAATAATAGGAACTATAGGAATATGATACTCAATAATAGGAGCGGGCGGTTGGACGGAGCTTCGTGTTGCCCTGGTGCTCTCAGAGCTAAGGGGCAACACGAAGCCGATCTGTTTGTGGCGTTCTGTTATGTCCTGTGAAAATGGCCGAAGCAGATTTCCTTATATGGTTGTTTGGTGGAAAATTTGAAAACATTCTGGTCAGAATCTGAATGCTTAATTCCAAAATTATTTTACAGAAATGTTTATTTGGTGACCCCCTTCCAAATTCCTTGAAATAAATTTTGTTTGTTAAAAAAAAAAACACGGCCACCAGAGATGGAAGCAAATTTTCTTATGTGGATATACAGTGGAAATTTGAAAATCTTCTGATTACAAACTGCCCGATTTGGAAATAATATTACAGAAATGTTCCTTAGATGCTGGCCTACCAAATGCCTTGAAATCTTCTTTTTTTTCATAATATTGATTAGGTCAATTTAGGTTGTTGGTTGAGGTGAGGGATATAGAACTATCTCGGCCCTCCTGTTTTTTTTTTTGTTTGCTTTTTTAAAAAAATTGTTCTGACTGTCACTGTGGTTTGGCTTAAAATTATATAAAAGTAGACTGACCTTGTCTTTTGCCATCAGGGTTTTGACCACGCGGTGGTGGTGGTGGACAATCTGGTCCGTCACTGCCCTCAGCTGAAATCTAGATAACAATAAACCTACATCATGAAACAATTAAACCTTAGATTGTGCACTGACTTTTATACTATAAACCTATACCTGCCGTTTTTGATGTTGTTGTTATTGTTGTTGTGCACACTTCCCTCAAAATATTATTTCTAAGTCTCTGAATGGAATGGAATGAAACTTGACAGGATCATTGTACAGACCAAAACGAAGAGCTTCGCTGTGTAATTGTTTCCTGTTTTGCTTGATGGAGGCTCACGGGATATATATATCTATTTTCGAACTTGTTCTACTTATTAATAGAAATTACACACAGCGAATTAATGTTTTTTCATCACAAGAATCACAAAATTTGCAACACCTATTCTATATAATACAGTTTTGTCAAATTTTCATGTAGCACTTCTATCTGAAAGTCATTGATATTACCTTGTCGTTTACCATCGGGTCTTGGTCCATCCACACGGTGGTGGTGGACAATCTGGTCCGTCACCACCTTCAGCTGGAATAAAGGACACAGAAACGTCTTCAACAAGGAAATGTGGATAAATGTGTTCAAAATGTAGCCTTTAATTTTTGTGTAAATTATGACTGAAACTATTGAATGTATTTAATAAGATAGATTAACTGTGAACGGGTAAAATTACATTTGAAAGTGTTTCCTCTTACTCGTTTGCAATAGAACACAACAGAGAGTGTATACGTTAGACTTACGCTATAAGTTAGACTTACACTATCATTTAGACTTACACCATAGGTTATAGACTAACACTTTAAGCTAGACTAACACTTTAAGCTAGACTAACACTTTAAGCTAGACTAACACTTTAAGCTAGACTTACACTTTAAGCTAGACTTACACTATAAGTAAGACTAACACTTTAAGCTAGACTAACACTTTAAGCTAGACTAACACT
>JAUELC010135099.1:0-11422 GCA_031471745.1 Cryptochiton stelleri
TGAATAATCCGTCGTCATATAAGCGAAATACCCTTGGGTACAACATTAAACGCCAATCAAACGAACAATCAACGATCCCTGATACGTCTTGTATAATAACCGATACAAGTAATATGATTCTGAACGCAGAGAACTTCATATCTGCTCATCGACGTCCCAACACTTTCTTTTGTCATCATTAAGAGATCTTCGTGTTCGGAATGAGACTACTTTATGTATTGTGACTACATCTGTTCCAACATTTTATTCCACAATTCGATAACAATCAGCTGTGAAAATCAACACAAGTATTTTATTTACAGCTAATTTATCTCTTTTTTTTTAGATTATAAACAATGACATTGATTTGCCGGAGTATCAAGGCACTCCTGAAGAGATCTCCAGAGCAAAGTGTCTGACGGCAGCTGAGAGGGTGAATGGTCCCGTGATGGTGGAGGATACGAGTCTCTGTTTTAATGCTCTTGGTGGAATGCCAGGACCTTACATCAAATGGTTTCTCCAGGAAATTGGACCGTCTGGTGAGTATTCCCCTTACAGGGTTTGATAGAAGCCAAATCTATGGGTTAAGATATTGAGATTTTGTAAATAAAATACTAAATTTCAGCAAAAAATATTCAATATTTGTCCTTCTCAGACTGAAATATTCATTATATTCAATAAATTCAATTTGAAATTTGACCTTGAACTGATAGATAATGAAAAACTTTCTTGCAAAATTCTGTCAAGTTAAATTTGTTGTGGCAAGCACACACTCTCTGTGTTAACCATTTTCTAGTTTCATTTCTGGGCTGTCTATATGCTCTGATTGGTTGAATCTACATATGACCTCTGTTTGGTTTCTCTGAATTCACAAAAAAACTGGTGAGGGCTGATGGGAATGTTCTCATTGTATAGCAGAACGGCATGAATGTATAAAAAGGGAAGAAAGCCTGTCATTTACCTCTGCTTCGTTTATCATCTAACTCCAATTTGTAATACGCCATCAGCAAGTTTCGAGCATAATCATGCTGTCTTTACTTAGCACTGGAGGAATATAATTTTTCCAACAGAGCAAAACACTTCACATTTTATGGTTGTGTTTGTGTGGCTATATTATACTGTTAGAGTGCATCACCGTCACAATACCCCTGAGCCCGGCGTTTAACATCAATCGATCAATTTGAATTAAGATAAATAATAATTTGCCAATGCATGTTATACAAATTTTGCATGCTGTATTTTCAGGATTACATAAAATGTTACACGGTTTTGAGGACAAGACAGGTTATGCTCTCTGTATATTTGCTGTTTGTGAAGGCCCCGGGCAAGAAGTGAAGTTATTTCGAGGCCAGACTGATGGGACTATCGTAGAGCCCCGAGACCCCCCAGCCTTTGGCTGGGATCCATGTTTCCAACCCAAGGACTTTGACCAAACTTATGCTGAAATGTTAGAAGTAACAAAGAACTCTATATCCCACAGGGGACAGGCTCTTCGAGCATTGCAAGAATATTACCTGTCAAATAATGCTTCATAAATATGAATTACTTCACACAACTGAGTTTCATAAATAGAAACAAAACTGTAACATCATCTGTGATCACCATCTTGTCACACTTTCATAACGTTATTTGTCAGTTAGCTTGGTTTTAATATAGGGTATGGACTCATAGAAGTCAAATCTACAGGCGGTAACAGGCCCATAGATTGAATAAAAATATTCACCTTTAGCCAAAATTATTCAATATTTACCCTTTCCCAGACCGATTTATTCAATAGTTTCACTAAAATTCAATTTGAAATTGGATCATAAAGTTGAAATGGGTAGGTAATAAAAGACTTTCTTGCAAAATGAAAGTTAGATCTGTCACATGTGGCCAGCAGACACTTTCTGTGCTGTTGAATTTTGGGTAATTATGTATATAAATATATTGGCTCGTAAAAAAAAATAACATATTCAATGTTGTTTATCTAAGGGCTGATAATATGCTGAGGGTGGTTTCCTTCACCCCTCGGGCTGGCACGATCTCATATGAGTGAAATAACCTCATCAAGGCAATATGCAAAATAAAGCTGATTAATTAAAGGTCCGTTTTTTTGTGTATCCATTTCTGGAATGTTTGTCTGAGTTGATATGTGCTGGATAACATAACTTTACAGTTTACAAAACAGAAATCTGCACATCACTGATTGTTTTCAATGCAATGGAGATAGTGTCGGACTAATATTAGGCAGCTTCTACTGTGTTACGTGTTATTGTTGGTTCAACAGATTGGTAAACCATCTGATCAGTTTAATAACGCCTGGTTATAGTTCTACTGTGCCACGTGTTATTCCCAGTTCAACAGAATGGTAAACCATCTGACCAGTTTAATAACGCCTGGTTATAGTTCTACTGTGTCACGTGTTATTCCAAGTTCAACAGAATGGTAAACCATCTGATCAGGTTAATAACGCCTGGTTATAGTTCTGCTGTGTCACATGTTATTCCAAGTTCAACAGAATGGTAAACCATCTGATCAGGTTAATAACGCCTGGTTATAGTTCTACTGTGTCACGTGTTATTCCAAGTTCAACAGAATGGTAAAACATCTGATGAGGTTAATAACGCCTGGTTAAAGTTCTACTGGGTCACGTGTTATTCAAAGTTCAACAGAATGGTAAACCATCTAATTAGGTTAATGGCGTCCGTTTATAGTTCTATTGTGTCAGGTGTTATTCCCAGTTCAACAGAATGGTAAACCATCTGATCAGGTGAATAACGACTGGTTATAGCTCTACTGTGTCACGTGTTATTCCAAGTTCAACAGAATGGTGAACCATCTGATCAGGTTAATAACGCCTGGTTATAGTTCTACTGTGTCACGTGTTATTCCCAGTTCAACAGAATGGTAAACCATCTGACCAGGTTAATAACACCTGGTTATAGTTCTACTGTGTCATTCCCGGTTCAACAGAATGGTAAACCATCTGACGAGGTTAATAACACCTGGTTATAGTTCCACTGTGTCACGTGTTATTCAAAGTTCAACAGAATGGCAAACCATTTGAGGTGGTTAATAACGCCTGGTTATAGTTCTACTGTGTCACGTGTTAATCCCAGTTCAACAGAATGGTAAACCATCTGACCAGGTTAATAACGCCTGGTTATAGTTCTACTGTGTCACCTGTTATTCCCGGTTCAACAAAATGGTAAACCATCTGATCAGGTTAATAACGCCTGGTTATAGTTCTACTGTGTCACGTGTTATTCAAAGTTCAACAGAATGGTAAACCATCTAATAAGGTTAATGACGTCCGTTTATAGTTCTATTGTGTCAGGTGTTATTCCAAGTTCAACAGAATGGTAAACAATCTGATCAGGTTAACAACGCCTGGTTAAAGTTCTACTGTGTCACAGGTTATTCCAAGTTCAACAGAATGGCAAACCATCTGATCAGGTTAATAACGCCTGGTTATAGTTTTACTGTGTCACGTGTTATTCCAAGTTCAACAGAATGGCAAACCATTTGATGAGGTTAATAATGCCTGGTTATAGTTATACTGTGTCACGTGTTATTCCCAGTTCAACAGAATGGTAAACCATCTGACCAGGTTAATAACGCCTGGTTATAGTTATACTGTGTCACGTGTTATTCCTGGTTCAACAGAATGGTAAACCATCTGACCAGGTTAATAACGCCTGGTTATAGTTCTATTGTTTCACGTGTTGTTCCCGGTTCAACAGAATGGTAAACCATCTGATCAGGTTAATACGGCTCGGATATAGTTCTACTGTGTCACGTGTTATTCCAAGTTCAACAGAATGGTAAACCATCTGATCAGGTTAATAAGGCTTGGATATAGTTCTACTGTGTCACGTGTTATTCCAAGTTCAACAGAATGGTAAACAATCTGATTAGGTTAATAACGCCTGGTTATAGTTCTACTGTGTCACGTGTTATTCCAAGTTCAACAAAGTCAAACACTCTGATCAGGTTAATAAGGCACTTAAGAGCGTTTCAATTGCTGACTTAAATCAAAAAATGTTTTCTGGAATCGGTCTCTGTGTCACGTGTTACCCCAAGTTCAACAAAACGGTGATCAATGTGAGACATTGTGTAAATGAGTATCAACCTACGCCTATAGTTGTACGGTGTCAATATGATTTTTTTGGTGGTAATGTTAATTAATATTTGGGAAGTGAGATAGCCCCTGTGGAACTGAGCCACGAACCAACCATGATCGTATATAATCTTCAGATGACATCCTCTTTGGAAGATGTGGTAGCCCTCTTGGTTTTGAGACCATGTGATTTGGTCTATATTGAATACAAGTCGTTTTTGGGACCGTCTCTTCCTTCACCCGTGTGAAGATGCCCTCTCTATTGTTTACTACAGTTCTGGGCTCATTAAGTTTTTTCCACTCATTCTCACATTGTGATAAGCCTTTTTGATAGCCAGTGTATACAGATCCATGCTGATTGGTTGCGTAAAGCAGTTTCTGGTTTCTCATTGGTTGAGTACATTTACTATATAATTGACAGTTTATTGTCTCTTTGTTGGCATGTGTTGTCAATTTATGTGAAAGCTGCAGTGAGAATCGATTAAGCTCCCGAAGATCTGTGATTGAAATGGAATCTTCCGTTAAGCTTTCTCCAGCCAACTGGCGCCTGTAAATAAAATCATTGATTATATAAAGACATTGAGCATTAAACTACAAGGTTTCACAAGCAAGAAGGTGGCCAGTCAAAAACGAAACTTCAACATTCGGCCTTTCAGCGCTAGTTTATTTTAGGTGGTCGATACCAAGAACTCTAATCTTGAGTTGAATGGAATTTGAGAGCGCCAATGTTTGTTATCAAGAAACTTGTACGAATGTAGATTACCATTAGTACCACTATGGCCGACCGTAATACGGGTTTGAAATAACAGAATATACCTGTATTTGACTATATCAATCAATTCCACATGGTATCAATTAAAACTATGGCCATTTGCCAAGAAAAACTGGAACCCTCTTCAATATGAGATCGTGTATGTCATACTGAACCTTGAAAGACGATGAGCCGCTGTATTCACGACAATTGCTCCAGCGACATTTTCTCTGGTGACAATTGCTCCGGCAACAATTGATTTGACCCCAATATTGACTTGCTGTGTTGGGTACCATCCCTGGCGACAATTGTCGGAGCAATTGTCGTCGGAGCAATTGTCACTCGAGCAACTGTCGCCGGAGTAAATGTCGTTGGAACAGTTGTCGCAGGAGCAATTGTCGTTTTTCGGAGCAATTGTCGCTGGAGCAAATGTCGCCGGATCAATTGTCGGACTGCCGAGCCGCTTATAGTGCAATTAATCGTGACGTGAAGTCATGTTATCCCGGGCTAAATTTAATACTTTAAAAATTGGCTATTGTGTTATTCGTTTGGTACCTGTTAAAATGATGAAACCCCCTTTAAAAATACTGTAAACATTATTTTCATCATATCAGTTGTGTTCTATAGACACATGGGATGGGCGTCTTAATGTATGTTGTACGATTCCCACGAAACTTGTATTAGGTATGTATGTCTATATCTTATACTGACCTCCTGATCTTCCGGATTCCACTCTTCTGACTAAAATCACCACCCACAGCGCCTTCTGGTGCCAGGTATATATCCTTATCTGATATCAGTGAGACTGTTGGAAGAGACCTCAATGTTTCTGTTGAAGGAGTTGATCTCAGAGACGGAGGCTTAACGCGTACATCTTCAGAGCATCTGTTCTCCTTAAGTGGACCATTCTGCCCATTCAATTTCTTCAATCGTGAGCCCGGTGTCAAATTTAATCCATCGTTTGCCTGTTCAACCTCGAGAATTTCAGTAGGGACGATAACGTCGTAAGACCCCTGAAATGCTGCACATCCCTGTTCGTAATTCTTCTCCCATAAATTGTTTTCTTCCATTTCAGCTTTTATGCATTAATCACTGACACAGTTTTCAACGAAATACAAAAACTGCTCTATACAAGGAACGTGCGGTTTCTGAGCTAGATTAACACACTCTGTTCAAGTCAAATTGTTCAAACGAAAAGTAAAAAATCTGTGAAAACGGTAGACCTACCAAACAGTGAACAGAAATCCCAAGGTGAACATTCTGCCCTAGTATCGACTGCACCTTTCAAGCACTTGAACGTCTAATTTTACTGAATTATCAAACTGTTTTAATATGGTCGCACACGCATCTCTAATCTATGTTGAGATGACTACAGCTTGCCAACATCGACTTTCATGGTAGACTTTCAATGGACGTGTATCTTGAGACAAGTAGGCCTAGTCTTGATATATTGTACGCTTTGATTCTATCGTGGCGTTACTTGGCTTCTGAACCCAATTGCTGACAAGAAGTTTTGCTAATAAAGCAGGTTGAATCCTTATGTCAGGATTGGAGATAGATCGTCAAGATACTATGATTACTCCAGGATTAAATATAAGCATTATAGCTCTTTTAACAGTTAACTCCGATATTCTGTATGACTCTGCTAATCGTTTTGTAATCGTTAAAATCAATCCGTCCAGTAGGCCCCTAACATCGTCTGGAAACCTTTATACTGTTACATGTCCGACGATACGTGATGAGACTATTGTACAACATAATGTTTTGAAATTGGTCAGTTTTCAAGCATGAAGCTCGTGAGACTTATTTGTGTTACAAATGTGCAGCTAGGTGCTCATTGTGCAGACTCAAACCTTGTCTCATTGTCACTTGTTATCGGTATTGATTTATCGAAGTTAGAAGAATCAATCATAGAGGAGAGTTAGTTAGTACAAAGTGCGGACGCGAGGTCCTGTTTTAATCGATGCATTCTCTGGCTGTATAGGGATTGTGGAGTCTTTGGTCAACAGTTCCACAGTCATGACC
This sequence comes from Cryptochiton stelleri, assembly GCA_031471745.1. Taxonomy (NCBI): domain Eukaryota; kingdom Metazoa; phylum Mollusca; class Polyplacophora; order Chitonida; family Mopaliidae; genus Cryptochiton; species Cryptochiton stelleri. Next base: position 6,858 of record JAUELC010135099.1, read on the forward strand.
ATAATGTCAACATATCAAATAACAGTGCTACAGAAATGGTATATGTAAAACCCCATCCATGCAAACACGCGGCTGGACTTGTGCATCTCCTTAGGTACCAGTAGCTGCTAGTTTATGATTTTTGCAGCTCCTTGATAGTAAAAGCACCTTCCACCATACATGACTCCACAAGTAACTTACTTTTTTAAAATGTTTTTATTTGTACATGTAGTTTTAATGGTCAAAGCCAGTTACTACATTCGTAGGTTGTTCCAAACTGTTTCTAATTATGTTGCCAATCAATATTGCCTTTGTAACACTCTGTTTGGACAAGATAGGCAAACCAAATGCATACGAATGATATTTAGTTATCATCGAATTGTGTTAGACAACCCACCAATTAGTTGTTTTATTTTTTATTAAATTGCTACCATTATACTATTTTCTGTCTGAAATTTTAAACTAGTAATATTGTAATGGTCCTTTAAAGTCCACTGAACTTGTCTTCACATGCTAGTTGCTATAAATTCCTGTAACAATAGATTACTATTAAGAGTCACGTGGCGCGTTTCAGCAGAAAATATCGTGTTATATGTATTAACTCACATTCTAACCTGTAATCTGCGGGCGGTTGCAGGGAGCTTCATGTTGCCCTGGTGCTATCAGCTAAGGGGCAACACGGAGCTGATCTGTTGTGACGTCTTGTTATGCCCTGTGCTCTGTGGTTGTCTTGTATCTTGTCATTGTTTGTTGCCAGTGGCGTCGGGGGTGGTTTCCTTCAAGTACGGCGTAAAATCTCAATCAAACAAACAAACAAACCTCTGATCTAAAGCATCCAAATTGGTTACTAAGTTATTTATCCCAAGTTTGTTTGGTTTGTTTAACCAGAGCCACCATTGCCGTTGTCTGATTGCTGTCATGTTTTCCAAGAAAAAAAGGACATCAAATGCAATATGACCGGTTATAAGCATTTAGGAGCAAGTATTAATCTTTACGAAATATTAGAGATCTATGAAAAGCATTCAACTGAAATGGATTTTGAACAAACGAAAAAACATTTGATAAAGCAATGAACGCACTCAGTGGTGGGTAATTGTTTGTGTCTGTAAGGTTTCAGAACCATACCAAAGCGTGTACTTCTGCTATCATCTTCCCGAGGCAAGGCATGGTATCCCCATAAACTCTACAACATCCCTTGTCACCCTTAGTGCCTTCGGCGGTCAGACAGAAATCAAAGTAAAATAGAGATATTGCATAGACCAATCAAATACATGTCCCACTTTTCAAACAGAGTATCGCCTCTGCCGGATTATCATGATAAACAACAGACAAAGACGTCCTTTTTTTTTTACTCATATTGTGCTTATTTTTTATTATCTGTTTGAACGGGGATATTCAATTACCGCATTACTTCGTTAGATAAAAATTTAATGTCGTTCACTTCATCTCCTCCTCTTTTGACCAGAAATATGGCACATGCGTGACAAGATGGGGAATAGAGTTTCACGTCGGGACTCACCGTGTCTCGAGAAGATATTCTGCCATTAGAACTATACGTTCTTGCAATAATGCTGTCCTCTTGCTGTCACGGCTCCGTGAATGGAATATAGAACAATCTAAGAAGAATGAACTAGCAGGTAGAATGTTTATATTATAATTAATCGGAGAGGCCTCACATCTGAACTCCATCAATTCGAATACAAGACGTAAGTGGTATGCTATCCCGGGATATGGTCATACGCTTTTCAGTGCAATACCACCCTGGGTGCATGTTCAGATCGGCATTGATATGCAGCCATTGCAGACCTATTAAATGGTTCGTTCTTGAAATAATAAAGATTGAGAATTTCATCCAACAACAGATTTGTTAAACACTTGCATATGATTCGAAAATAGTAGAAAAAACACCGGTTTTAGAATTAGGATATGTTTCTTATAGAAGATTAAAATGGCAGTTTTCTATGCAATGTAGACATTCGATCATCAGTGTGATAGACACAAGTCTGAAAACAATGAAACAAAATAGCCTTATTTAATTAATAACTTTAACAAGCTGAGTAGCTAGCAAGTCCACCGCCAAAATGCTTATTTTGAAAATAAAACCACACAATAATGGTCAAATCACCTATTCCCACTTATTGTTTTTAGAACAGTTTCTTTTTTTTTTTTGGTCAAGGCCATGGTGTTCATCAACTAAAAGTAATTTGAAACAGAAGCTCTGCAGTTTTAACAAGAGTATGCTTCATTCCAAGTTATGATGTTCACACCATACACAAAAGAACAGTTTAAATACGCAATAGCGGCCATATTGGTGACATTTGGTGTGCGGATTTTGGTGAAATGCAATCCCACCCGTCATCTAAAAAGGAGGAAGCTATGCATTCAAAGTGTGAAGATAATCGATGAATTTGTGTTCAAGTTATTGAGTTCACAGCACATACATGTGTGAATGTCATAAAATACGCAATAGCGGCCATATTGGTATGCGATCCCAATGATCCTCTTAACAGGAAGAAGCTACATTCTAAGTTTAAAGTTTATCAGTGAATTTGTGTTCAAGTTGTTGTGTCCACAACACATACATGCGTGAATATCGTAAAATACGCCACATTGGTGTGCGGAATTTGGTGGAATGCAATCCCATTCGTCGTCCTCACAGGAAGAAGCTACACTTCAATTTTGAAGTTAATCGGTGAATTTCTTTTCATGTTATTGCATGTGTTCAAAGCACACACATGCTCGATATTGCAAAATACACAATGGCGGCCATATCGGTGTGAGGAATTCGGTGGAATGCAAACGCCGTCCTAACAGGATAAAGCTACATTCCAAGTTTGAAGCTTCTCGGTGAATTTGTTTTCAAGTTATCGGGTTCTCAACATGTGTGGGGCCACTAGGACGAACGGACGGATGGAAAGCATTTATAAGTCCCCCGCCCACTAACGCTGCGAGGGACAAAAACAAACAAACTTATTTTAATATTACACGCGGTAAGTCAATATCGGCCAGCACTTCAAAGCCAGGATACTGAGTGAAAAAAAACCCACAGCTATAATAGTTTAAGTTAACCTCACGTTGTATATGCATTAAGGATACTACCACTAGTCAGGGGTAACATTTTGACTTTTCTTTTTGTTGACATTCTGTAAACTTTCAGTTTTTAAGTATGTTATTTTTAGATTCGAACTGTAAAATGTGTTTCTCAAAGATCACCCGCACGAGCAGGCGGAAAGGATTAAAGGGATTATCTCACCTAGGCTACATAACTGCTGGTCGTTATCACAAGCCAATCCACAATTTACGAATTTGACTGTTGGGGGTGTAAAATCGAACAGATCAGTTGACAGACAAAAGCCAGAGACGTATTACACAGATGGCCGTAGTGAAAATGACAGACATGTGACTTAAGTGTGTATTCAGCCAGGGCTTTGGAACTAACTTTTATACAACAAATCAAAGCCGCTAAAGAACACACTGATATCATTAACAGTTGTGTGAGGGTAATCAACGGTGCCGACGTCGCTCAGAATTTGAAGTAAAAACTATCAACTAAAGACAGGTTTTACAAAATTAAAATTTACAAAATTTACAAAAAATTTACAAACGAGATAATTACAACTTTATTTCGATTTTTCGGTCAGTTATAAAAAAAAACAACATGTTCTATATTAAATTTACGGATATAATCTAAAAAAAAAGTATGTAGTTCAGTCATTCACATACGTTTTTGCTGTTCTCTCTGCTTTCATTTTTCCTCATTTTAAAAACGAAAATCCTTCTCGTAAACCATTTGTACGAAGTCTTTGAAATCTGGTGTACATAATCTATAAACGGTGGGGTGAACGGGTATTTAGGGGTAGTCCCACCTGAGCTGTCACGTCATGTGTACAACAAAGCGCTATAAGTCTAAGTTTTTAAACAGGAGTGTAGTTTAACGTTATTGTATGACTGAACACAGATCGACTTGTACGTCGTGTTTATAAACTGACGGGTGTATTCATGTCATTTTCGCCCAGTGATGTTGTCTCAGCCTTTACCCCCACATGAAGAGCAATTTCAACGCCCTAGGGAACCTACCCACGATCTCCAACCAAGGGACGTCACAGAGGGTGTCGTGGAGGCACCACACCAACCGCTTCCGCCTCCAGTCCGACCTTTACAGCCCCATCACCACCACCACCACATCTACAGCCTCTACATTACGCCTTGACCGTTCAGCCAGCTGAACTGATAGCGGACCATGTGACACCACCGCTTGATCTCATCCCCGAACCAGCGAACATCCCTGAGTTGTACCGCCAGCACTGGGGGGCTATCCGGCAACAATTTTATCGCGGGTGCCGTGTACAGGACCAGTATAATTTTCGTTTGAACGGGGTGAGATCGTTTTGTGAGGGCCATCTACAACGACCAAACGGTGGGCCTCAAATTAAATTTTGCTTATGGCCTCATCCTACGTCATCGGGAAACTAACCAAGTGCGCTACTTTTACCCCAGCAAAAACAACGCGAGAGTTCTACCTACACATCACTTGGTTCAAAGCAAAGCGACACTGAACACCCTCCTACAAGACCACTCCACCTTCA